>JAZKJV010008605.1:0-305955 GCA_037367405.1 Ottelia alismoides | reverse complement strand
GAATATGATCTATGTTAAACTTCTAATTACATGTTCGATCTTTTGGCATCCAGATCACATATATATAAGCAAGTTTCATTAGCTGAAGAAGGGCCCGCACGTGTATTTTAAATCATTAAAAGGGCATGTATGCAATTCCACCAAAAGAAATCGAATAATATTGTCCTGGCAGCTTTTACATGGATGCCCTTGTAAATCTCTGGATTCACATAAACACCTCTCCATCTTCCTAACACACACATATACTACTCTTGTAAGAATTAACTTGTTCCTATAAAATAGTTAAGAAGAGATGAGCCAATGGTTGGTAAATATACATATAATTACACAAATTACGTCAACAACAAATCGTAAATAATTACTCAAAATGAGAGGGAGTGACATTGTTTCAATTCTACTAATAAAAAAGCATAGAAAAATCCTTCATTGGCCAGCAATTTATGTTAATTTTACTCCGCATTAGATTAATTAATAGATGCTGGCCCCTGCAACATGGCAAACTTGAATGCTACTGTTATTATTCCCATGCAAAGCACGGATACGTTTAGAAAATGTAATAAAATATGTATGCAAAAGTACCTGCATTAGTATCGCATAATCTAATTCGTGATTGCATTTACGTATGTTAATATTCATATTCATATACATTTTGAAGTTGATGCAAATACAGAGCGTACACATACATGCACATATGTAAATGTATGTATGTATGTATGTTTGTATGTACACACGCATGCATGAAATAAGGTTAATAAAAAACTTAATAATTCATGATCTGTGGCACCCTCTCTTTTATAGATGTTATGGATATATGATATGACGGCGACATGAGAACCATATAACTTTCTTTGGTGAAGAATATTATTCTCCACCAACTTGTTCGAATTTGGGAATATTTAAATTAATCATTGAAAAATTATTTCAGCTTCAATGTATAAGGTCATTATAAGAAATTGGAACTAAGACAATAAATAATTTGAATATTCGTTGCTATATCTTCCGATGTTAAAGATATAACAACGAATATTATTCGTTGTCAAATAATCTTTTCTACTTTTTATTAACAACGAATATCGTATTCGTTGTTAAAGGTCCATATAACGACGATTTTTTCGTTGAATTATTCATTAAAATTCACGCTAATCGTTGTCATATTTAACAACGACTGGAAGAAAATAACAACGAATAATCATTGTTATATGATTCATTGCGAGGAATATAGCAACGGATACCATTATTTGTTACGAATTTAAAGAAGTAAGCAACGAATAATATTCATTGTTATATATTTAACTACGAAAGATGGATAATGAATATTAAATTATTCGTTGCCTTAGATCAATTTCAACTCAAATTTAGTAAAAAAATCCTATATGTACATAAGCTTACGTATCATGCCATATCAAGCAAATCCTTTTTAAATAACGGTTGTCACAGTTGTTTAATGTTTAATCATTGTTGGTTTTATTTAGTATTTTAATGATTACTTTAGTAGAACGAACGGACAGTTTTATCTTCTAATATAAATAACAGTGTGTTCCTCACAAGCTAATCATGTACTCAACTACTAATTACTTTTTAGAACCGTTTACTCGTAATATACAATAATAAAAACTAGTTTAGATGTAACCTTGAACAAGCCTCCTCATCAAGAGCTTCGTTTGTTCTTCATCCAAAGCTCCATTTCCCTCTTTTAGTATTAAATTGGTTGCCCAAAGTGGTGCTTGAGTCTTCCCTGCTCAAAGAAACACTCCTGATAGATTTTGAGCGAATGCTCGAACATGATCGACGAAGCATCAATCTCAGGAGAGGAGGAAGGAGAACGTACACGCATTACGAGACGAGATGCAGAGACGGAGGAGGATGACGAAAGCTAGAGGGAAGAGGAGCATCCATAGTGCGAACTTCCTCGACCCCTTGGCCATGTATACATGCACCAGAGTGTCTGTATACGTGATCTCCGCAACAATCGCAACCTCATCTGCTGCTATATATACACACATATATATGTGGTTGAAGAGTCCATTGAGATACAGATTTGTCGGCAGCTCAATGAAGATGAGTTGATACCAACCAAGGAAAGATCATATGTATCATGATCTCCTCCACATTGGAAAATGGAGGTCATGGCGAAAACGAAATGGGAGCTGACAAAGATGGAAGATATTGGAATATGTGTCAAATCGATGGTGACCATTTAACCTCCGATTGCTCAATTTTTATATGAACCCTACTTGAGAATCGATGCCATCATCATAGAGGCTGCATGGATTTTAATTATCATATTATGATGGTTCACTACTAAGATAGCTAGTCGGATTTCATAATCAAGTTATTAATTAGCTGATTAGTCTAAACACAGTCCAATTTGAACCGCATTTCAGTCATAGTTATCTTCAGCTTTACTGTATTTAGTGTAATGGATGCCTTGAATCCTAACTAACTGGTCTGTTTAGTCTGATACTTAGCAGAGTCTATTGTTTGCTTTGATCGTTAAAGTACTAAAGCTCACCGTCCTAAGATAGAGATGTGGGTGTTTGGTGAACAAGCTCCGAGTGTTTAGGTCCCATTTGTTGGTAAGAATGGAATACCAATGGAATAAAATCTACCCAAGAAGGGAATCTGAAAAAATGATTGAAAAAGAATTTGTTTTTTCCATTCCATTGTTTGATTGACATCATAAGTACAAATTTTATCTATTATTCCATCAACTATCATATCCATGCTATGCATATTTTGAAGAAGAAGAAATAAGTGGTTCACTGGCCCATCATGGCATGTGATCAAAGATTAATGTGCATAAACATTTTTATAGTTGTAGACTTCTATAGTTTCAAGGCATTAGTTTGCTGGTAAATGCGATGATAATATGTCTATTTTTTTTGACGAGTTCTACAATTATAAAGAGGACATGCTTTGTGTATGACATCATGAGTTATAACCGTTGATGAATTGATGATAGTGCTTGATTTTAGATCGCAATCAACCTCATGATTTTTTACTCTTTCATTGGGGATTTTCCACGTCACTACAAAAAAACATTGGAATTTGCGTCCACAAAATGGTCTCAAGATGGAGGCAAACTGGTTTATAAGTGATCACTAGCAATGTTTGCATCAATAGGTGGTCGCAAGCACGGTGATCGCATGTGAATCCCACAAATCCTAATGTGATCAGTTTGGGGTCGTACTATGGTTCCCATGCACAACCATAGTTGTCTCCGATGGTCATACCCTAATCTCGAAATGAATAAAAGTGGGGTTTTTGCATCCACAAGGGGGACTATTTGTGGAAGCAAAATCAGATCATAACAGAAAAAATTGAAATACGTGATTGTATTACGTGGTCGAGCGCCGCTCCACCGTACCTGCAATGGTCTCCTCCTCAGCAACCTCCTTCTTCTTCTTCCTTCCTCCCCATAATCTCCTCCTCCTCCTCCTCCTTCTTCTTTCTCCTCCTCCCCACAATATCCTTCTTTCTTCTTCTTCCTTTTTCTCCCCTCAATCTCCTTTTTCCATATCACTCTAGCCTCTTTTTTCTCACTCTATCTGTTTGTGCTCATCTTTTTTCTTCCTCATCTCCACATATTCCTTCTTCATGCTCCACACACTTTTCTTCTCGATTCTCCTCCTTTCTCTTCTTCTCCTTATTCTCTCCTTCCACTCCATCTTCATTTTACTCATATGATTTCCTCGATCCTCTTCCCCATTCCTATGATCTTTTCCTCACCTCCTCCTCTTACCCCATTTCCTTATCATCCCTGTACTTCTCCTTGCACCTGACCATTTTGGGATAGTGCGAGCTGCGACATTATACTCATTCTAAACACATACATATTAATCACGTAGAGATAAAGTGTATTATATGTAAATCATGAAATCAACCAAGACGAAATTACTTGCAATGTTAAGAAGTTAGGTAAGAATATACATCTACTGATATAATTCTAAATTTCATACATGTGTACATGTATGCATGTTCATTGTTCATTAACAACTTAACATATTGCACTTTATATAAAATAAAATAAACATGAGAATTATTTATCCCTACTTTCTCTACTTCTGCGAGATGTCCTTCCTTTATCCTTCATTATCACCTTTTGCCGTTCATTTTCTCTTCACTCTGCTTCTTCCTCCCTCTCGCGAATCACAACAACGTGAGGAACCACCCGTATGAAGGTATATAAGTATATAAGTGTATGAAGGTATATGAGCATGTATGCATGTGTATGGACGTAGGTATGCAAGCATGGATATATGTAAATGTATATATACTAAGGATATATATTCTAGAGGGATACATGTGTCTAAAGTAAGTGTAATGATATGAACAACTAAAATCTAAGAATTCAACCAAACATTTTCGTATGAGATCATTTTGGAAGGAGAAGAATTTTCATACATTATATACACATGTTAGGTGCACACTTTATTTAAGGTAGATTAGTCAAACAAGTCAAATATCCGATTCATAAATACATACATACATACATACATACATACATACATACATACATACATACATACATACATACATACATATATATATATATATATATTAGCATACACTATATATATCATATTTAATCAAGTATATACAACACATGTATGCACATGATTTAAGGTTTGTGTATATTACAAAATGTATATTAACTTTCATTAGTTTGGAGGTCCCGAGCCAAGGGAGTCCTTGATCATTTAGATGCAGACACGATATACATATTCCTTGTATATAAGATTTATTCTTTGTTAAATTTCACAGCATAACCAAATCCTCTCTAAAATACCAAATTGGTCTTCTAAAGGTTAATTAATGCATTATTAAACTCTAAAAGGTCAATTTATAGGGTATAATGGAGAGGTGTGTGGTTATGCAATCGAAATTTAGCAAAGAATAAATCTTGTATGCAAGTAATATCTACGTCAAGTTTGCATCGAAATTATCAGGGATGGGAAAAATTAAAACTAAAATAAAATATTCTTTTCTTATCTCATCTCAAGTTTGTGGGTATGGATGTACGCGGGTCAATGGAAATGTGCATATGCAATATATGAATCTGAATAATGTACTTGATGGGTGGTTTTGTAAATGAAGAGTAAAGATCAAAATCTCAAGGTGTAGGTTAAGTGATGGACATTGCACATGCTTAAATGTACAATTATTTTGCTTCTGATGGTTCTTTGAACGAGATATTACTACATGGTTGGAAGGCTTCCATAGGTTTGCTTATGCACAGAGATTGAGGAGTGTTGATAGACAAGGGGATATTATTTATCCCTACAAGAAGGCAGAGGAGACATTATGATCTGCTTGCATTACTTTTTCCCAATTATCTGATGTTGTTGAGTTGTTTTCTTTGAAGAATTAGTACAACATGACATATTCTTGTTCTGTTACTACAATCTAGTTGATAAAGAGAATGTTTCATGAGGAAAATGAATTATCGGATGGTTTCTATAAGATCAAGAAAATGATGAGTAAATTAGGTCTATCTGAGGTCCAGATTGATGCATGCATAAATCACCATATGTTATATTATGGAGAGCATCAAGATGCAGCAAGTTGTCATGTTTGTGGCGATGATCGATATAGGGACAATTTGAAGTCAAATGTCCCAAAAAATACTACGGTATTTTCCATTGACTCGATGGCTTTAGAGACTATATTATTACAGGGAAAGCACGAAGGACAAGATGTGGCATGTCGAACATAGATATGATGGGACGATCGAGCATCCTAATGATTCCCAATGCTGGAATGCATTGATGGATTAGTCACCCGGATTCCCTACAGATAAAAGAGATATATAGTAATGGGGTTGTTGATCAACATGTTTC
Organism: Ottelia alismoides; assembly: GCA_037367405.1. Classification (NCBI taxonomy): domain Eukaryota; kingdom Viridiplantae; phylum Streptophyta; class Magnoliopsida; order Alismatales; family Hydrocharitaceae; genus Ottelia; species Ottelia alismoides. Next base: position 300,115 of record JAZKJV010008605.1, on the reverse strand, counting down.
ACCCGTATGGACAAAGTAAGGATTACTCATGCTAACCTTTCATTATAACACTGTATAATCTGCTACCTTGGTTGCATAACAAATGACCATACATGTCTCTTTCCCTTCTTTCTCATTATACACATACATATACACATGCATACATTCATATATACATACATATACACACATACACACATTCATATTATAAACACGCATACATTCATGGACATACTTAATTACATTCATAAACAAACATATATACAAATACACATGTACATATTATACACACACACATACATACATACATACATACATACATACATACATACATACATACATACATACATACATACATACATACACACACACACATGCATACATACATACAGACATACATGCATGCATGCATTCATACATAAAAATACATATATACACACACACACACATACATACATATACACATATACATACATAAACATACGCATGCACTACAAGAAAAGCGATCTAATACAATGAATAATTTAATATTCGTTGCCATATCTTTTGTAGTTAAATATATAACAACGAATATTATTCATTGCTTACTTCTTTTAATTCACAGCGAATAATGGTATTCATTGCTATATTCCTCGTAACTAATCATATAATAACGATTATCCATTACCATTTTCTTCTAATCGTTGCTAAATTTGGCAATAATTAATGTGAATTTTAACGAATAATTCAACGAAAAAGTCATCGTTATATGGACCTTTAACAAAGAATATGATATTTATTGCTAATTACAAGTATAAAAGATGATTTGGCAATGAATAATATTCATTTTTATATCTTTAACATCAGAAGATATGGCAATGAATATTCAAATTATTCGTTGTCCTAAGTTCAATTTCTTGTAGTGATATACATATACACGCATACTTTTCTTTTGAATATGTTTCTGCACACACACACACACACACACACACCTACATAGTACATATACATACACACATCTACATACATAGAAATGCATAAATTTTTCTAAATGCTACACATACATATGTATATATGCATATACACCTACATACATACATGCAAATACATACATATATACATACATACATACACATACATATATCTCACAAGTTGTCCATGATCTTAGCAAGCTTTAGATACTACTCTACCCCATCCTTCTTGCTCTCGCTAACCACTATAGGGTCGAGGATGTCACAAAGAATGCATAAGAATTAATGAAAATAAATTATGAGATCTGTTTAAATAAGGGGCATCACAAATTTAAGTTTAAGTTTTGTCAATAATTATTCAAACATCTTAGAGCATGCATCTTCGATTGTTGAACATAGTGTATTAAAAATTAAAGAGTCCAAAGGCAAAGTATGCATCATCTTGAGAGCATCTTCTTATATAGTCAAACATAAACATGCATTCTGATTGGACGTCTTTCGGCTACGTTAATAACGTCTTATTGTAGCACGAGCCAATTAGGAATCGATTGGAACCTCGATAATAATCTCGGTGAAGAGATCGAAGTTTTAATTTTAAATATGGATAGGTCCATGGTCGATCATAAGGACACAAACATTAGTCTATTAGTTAGGACCTAAATACTAGGTTTAGTGACTTAGGTGCGATCTAGGTCAAGGTTTACAAGGCATATGGATGAATGGATTTTTATGATTTTATATACCAGTTAAACAAGATTCTAAGAAATGTAGTGCATATGTATGAATGAAAAACACATAAAAAAATAAATATAACATGAAATAGCTCCTGAAATAAATGTGTGCACAACTTGTCTACCTTAATCAAAATTTACAAGCAATGCACTAACTGCATGCTTAAGAGATGTATTAAACACGCGAATTAAATGTGCACACAATTTGAAATGTCTACTTTAATCCGGATCTACAAACAATGCACTAATTGCATGCTTAAGAGATGCATTAAATAATTTGTGTTTGAAAATAACTAAGTTCCTAAGTGAATTAATTCCAAATCCTATTTAAATCAGAGTTATATTCAATTTAAATCTTTCATGATTCAAGTAGTTGGAGGAAAATCAAGGTAGATTAATTTGCCTAATTATAAGTCAAATCTAGAGTCACAATGAATTTAAGGCAAATTAAATACAACTAATCAACCAAGGAACTTATTCCATATATTAAATCTTACCAGCACATCAAATCAGATCATATAGTGCAGCATATGTAAGAGAATTTAAATACAAATCTTTCAAGTTCAAGACCAATTTCACTTAGTTAAGATATCATGTCTTCGAGATATTAAACATGCATCCTTGGGTATATTTGCAAATAGAACTCAATTTAAAACAAATAAAATATAACAAAAATGCCCAAAACGTACTAAAACATAAATAACAAAACAAGGGTAGAATATTCGATCGCTTCGGTCAAGTGGGAAGTGTTTAAATATACCAAAGGCGACCTTGCGTTGAGATACCCGCAAGCAGTTGCGCGGAGGCTGTCTCATGTGGGACTAGCGCATGTGGGGCATGGGTGGCGAGAGGTGGACTAAGCGAGGAGCTTATCGTGCCCTATAAATTAACCCTGTTCGGAAGGAGAAGAACAATAGAAATTGGAAGTGTTACCTCACATAGGGAGCCCTCTCCCAAACCTATATCTCGTCCCTCTCTCTATTTCGAAGCTGCTCGTCGCCGGCGCACCTCGCATCTTCAGTACCAAATTAATAATTAATTATGATGTGTCGGCTGCTGTAACATAATAGAAAAAAGTTTCTATCACGTAGCTTTATTCTGTTGTTGGTGGCTTTGTATTATCATTAGTAGTTGGGAAGTTGTAGCAGCCAAACAGTTGTCGAAAGGAACGTAGATGTGTTTATATTACTGTCGTCTATGAGATCGAGCATCAGCACATACATGAGTTTTGATTAAAGGTTCCTGTCAATCTATTTCTTGGCCGACAAGAAAAAATGGGGAATATCGGGCTTTTCACACCCTATGCACATAGGCATCACAACAAAATCTATTCAAGACCAAGGATCATGCACGATAAAAAAAACAAATACCTATGGTTACGAATATTTTGGAAATCGTTGCGACCTTATGCGTCCAAACTTTATGTTTGGTTGCTGAGTTGGAGTGGATTGGAGTAACCTGATAGGAATCGTAGCTGTTTGGGATGGTTATGAAGGTTGGAGAGGGTTGGATTAAAGAATGTGATGTGATGTCACTATAATTTGCGATAAAATTCCATTTCATGGAAAAAGGGGTAAACCGAGTTACCTCGAGGTAATTTGGGGATAATCCGATTACCAAACGAGCCTTATGGGATAACTCTGAAGGAAGTTCCTTTATATACACTTTTGGAAAAATGACCATTTGCAGAGGTCTGCGAATCGCCGTAACAAACCCACATCGACCGCAATTAACCCGTTGTAAATACATGCATCGTAAACAGTATTTGCCGCGGTTAGTAAAGGACTGTCCTAACTGACGACAACTGCAATTAAAAAAAGCAAAATTGTACTGTATGAGTACCATGACATTTTCTAACACTAAAAAAACTGAAATTAAGACAATGAATAATTTGAATAGTCGGTGTCATATCTTCCGATGTTAAAGATATAACAATGAATATTATTCGTTGCCAAATCATCTTTTGTACTTGTAATTATCAACGATTATCATATTCATTGTTAAAGGTCTATATAATGATGATTTTTTTCGTTGAATTATTCGTTAAAATTCAAACTAATCGTAACCAAATTTAGCAACGATTATAAGAAAATGACAAAGAATAATCGTTGTTATAAGATTCGTTGCGAGGAATATAGCAACGAATACCATTATTCATTGTAAATTTAAAGAAGTAAGCAACAAATAATATTTGTTGTTATATATTTAACTACAAAAGATATGACAACGAATACTAAATTATTCGTTACATTAGATCACTTTTTTTAGTGTAACTCGGTATTTTTTGTCATATTTTTGCATGTTTTGATATTGGGTTTCATGTGATTTTCATATTTTCTTCACCTTTTTTTTATTAGTCCTGGTAATGAAATTTAGATACAACTATTTAATTGCATCCTTAATACAAGGAACATATGTGTTAATTATTTTATCATATATGCATTGATTTATTATATTGTTTATGAATTTCTAGCAATAATTCTAGAGAATAAATTTCAACCCAACTTCGAAAATATATAAAATTTATACCTTAAGTTACATGCATGTGGATTTAAGTGGGATGTAGAGAAAAAATCAATGCATAGAATTTCACGACAACAAATAAAAAACTTACTCATTGTACTTGTTGTGAACCCTAGTAGCACCATGAAGCAATACGGTATGTGGGATTTCTATCGCGTAAGATGAGGATTGTCTCCCAGAAACTACCTGTGCATTGGATTTCCCTTTCTGGTGCTTCTTCTAATCAGATTGCTAAACTTATGTTGTCGACAAATGTGATCCAACCCACATACTATCTGGTATGTAACGTGGAATTGTATAACAAGGAAACCCAAATCTCATAAAAAAACCTCGACTGAAGTTATTTCAACTTGGGATTTTAACCGACCGAATCACTCAATTCATTCCACTATCAAGATGCTTTAAAGAAGGATAGCTCATCCTTGGTTATACACCTTACAATGTTAGGGACCAGTAGTGAGACTTCGATTCCCAATTAGAAGAGAGGCTCTCACAACTAGAGAACTATATACGATGTAAGTATAAGGAAATAAATAGTCTATTAAATATTCAGTCAGTTGGTTGATTGGTTTTTTGTAAAATGAAGTTAAGCTAGAGTGATATGATATTCATATGCATGATATTTACAATGCAAACTCCTGTACTCCGCAACCGACCCCAGCTGTATCAGGCAACATGCTTTCTACAAAGAAGATTAGGTGGTGCTTATCGTATGCAATCCCTTCAAATCGATACGGTTTTTTCTGTAGTCGGCTGTAGACTCCTTTTTGTTTTTAGACTTATTTTGCTGTTTTTGTGGCCCATGTCTATGCGGACCCTTGATGCTCTCGGTTACTTTGTATGCACGATCTAGATGGCTTAGTTCCGTATCTTTTTCTACGGAACTTTTGTATATTTTCATGATGAATGAAATTGAATCTTTTATCTAAAAAAATGATATTTACAATGCAATTCTCTCTGATAGAAATTATAGCACTCAGAATCTCTCTTAAAAATTATAGAACTCGGAATTCTTAATCTTTGTCTCTTCTTAATCTTTATCATAGCTATATTTCGTAGTAGTTTCTTGACCACTTCTTAGTTTGAGCTTGTACCTAGCATGATTTATCATATTGCATGAATATTGAGCTTCTTCATTGCATCTTTGTATATTTCCCATCATCATAATCCTTAGATTGCTTCACATTTAACATACAAGTTAATGCAATACATCTTTTGTCATCATTAAAATATGAGTGTATGAGTGCTTGCCATCAACAACCTTTTTCTTTTTAATGATGAAAAAGCTATATTGAAGTGTTTAGCAAAAAGATACAAATTACAATGTGTGCTCAAAGCTCTTTAGAAAAAGTCTCTCCTTTTTGTAAAACTTAGAAAATTTTGAAAAACACTTTTGCGTACTTCTCCTAAAGTTCATTTTTCTCAAAAAAAAAAACATTTTTGAAAAAGAGTACTTAGTAGACACCCAATAATATCTTGATACCAGAAAATCTTTCATTTTTCTTTTGAGCTCTCTTTCTTTCTTTTGTTATAGAGATCCCTTTGTTGTATACTTAAGGGTCCCCTAAAAAAATAGGAATGCATCGATCATAGCTAGTGTTATGCAAGATTTATCTAAACTCAAATGTTGGATAGCTTCCAAGAATAGACTTTTCCTATCATTGCAACTCATTTGCAGTTGTAATAGTCATTTCATTATATTAGATGCTCCCTTTAGGGCATGTTTGGTTACTGGGTTGGGCTAGGTTGGGGTATCCTCCTATGAATAGTAGTTGTTTAGAGGGTTGAGAGGGTTGGAATGATAATTGTGATGTGACGTGATACTGATTATATGTTATATTAACTTTTTTAATGAGTATAATATGCTTTTTATGTTCATAATTTTATTTGAGAATGGTTAAAAAATATTATACCAAAGAAATTATTGATTCATTACAAGTAATCTCAACCTAGGAATGCATGGTTGGAACTAGGGGTGTGCTGGGATACCTCGATGTACCCTGACAACCAAACAAGCCCTTAGAGATCTGGATTGCATCAATGATGGTGTGTTTTATCATTCGGTCTCCCATTCATCGTAGTCTTATGGACCACGATGTCCACAAGTGTAGTCTCTGGCATCCAATGTATTTCATGTCCTTAAGGGTTATCTTGCAGTTAGACTTGGTAATTCAAATAAGTGAATTCTCTTTTTCTTGCCAATCTATTAGAATTAATCTTTATAAGTAACTTTTCCTTTTAATAAAGAACTAGATATGATTTATGATCTTTAACCTCATTTTATCAATGAGAGAATATTTTCTTAAATTCTAAAATATCCTTTTGGAGAGATTCATTTTCTTTCTCAAAATACTTCTAAACTTATTTGCAAAAATTTATTTTCACTAAGTATATTTTCATTAATCTTTTTTAACATATCAAACTCATTCTCATGTTTTTTTTACTTTATAAGAAGATTGTGAGAATCCATAAAAAGGTCATCATAAGACATACCTTCATTCTCATAGCTGGAGTCGATGATGCATAAAAATTCTAAGAGTATGATTTCATCCTAAATATTACTATTACTTGAATTCTTCCACTACAAGAAAATTGACCTAAGGTAACGAATAATTTAATATTCGTTGTCACATCTTCCGTAGTTAAATATATAACAAGGAATATTATTCGTTGCTTACTTCTTTAAATTCACAACGAATAATGGTATTCGTTAGTATATTCCCTGCAACGAATCATATAACAACGATTATTCGTTGCCATATTCTTCTAATTATTGCTAAACATAGCAACGATTAGCGTGAATTTTAACGAATAATTCAACGATAAAATCGTCGTTATGTGGCCCTTTAACACCGAATATGATATTCATTGTTAATTACAAGTACAAAAGATCATTTGGCAACGAATAATATTCGTTGTTATATCTTTAACATCGAAAAATATAGCAACGAGTATTCGAATTATTCGTTGCCTTAGGTCTAGTTTCTTGTAGTGTTCCAAGAGTCTTCGAGCAGCTTCTTATTTCTATTCTTTTAATAAGTTTGCCTATATTTTGATCTAAGATAATTTATCTTAATGTGTCATGGCTTCTCGCACTCGAAGCACTAAGACTCTTCTTCCTACATAGCTTCTCTTGTTGAAGAAATGGATTTCTCATTTTTAAAAAAACCCCTTAAATTATCTTGTTATCACTGTGATGTCTTCATTTCCCCCTTGATCAATATCTTCCTTCAAGTTTTTCAACTGGGTGGTCTCAAATGTGAATGCCTTCTTATTTAGTTCCCCTTCCACCTTCCTCTTGTAACCTATCATAGTTTCATAAGCAAGAAGAACACTTAGCAAATTGTCAAGAGTCATAGTCTTGAAGTCGGCTAAGTAGATTGATGTTGCCTTGTGCATCACTCAAGTGAGAGAGCCAATGTAACACCTTAACCGATAGCTCCCCGGGTAGAAACTCACCCAAGATTATGGATTTGATTCACTACCATCGTCATTCGAACATTCATATCCTCAATGATTTCCTCTTCATTCATCTTAAACATCTCGAACTCCTATCTATGCATTAATGAAATGAGATTCTTTAGCTTATTGTTCCCTTATAAGTGATGCATAGATATTTCTAAATCTCATAGGCATTTTGAAGATACGATAAGCGATCAAACATAGCATCGGAGAGTGCACAATATAAGGAATTAAATGTCCTAGAATTTATTGTGTTCTATTTTTTCTGCATCAGTGTATTCGTACTTTTTCTCAATGAAATTGAAAGCTGCTTTACCATGAGATTGACACATTAGATTTGCTGAAATGAAGAGACACGAAGGGGTGATGATTTGGTCAAGGCTCAGGAAATAGCAGAGAATACCATCGTATGCATCTCCTCCTCCCTCCAGCACACCATGTACCCCTCTTCACAGTGCATGACCTGGTGGAGAGGCATCCCCAACGCAGAACCATCTCCTGGCCTCCTCCTCATCCACACGCACACTTTGATCAGTTCGATCAGGCTACAAATTGGGCAAAGCTGATCTCCATCAATGGGACGAAGCGGATGGGCCAGTCGGTAGGGTCAAATGCACGGATGAACACCTGCACATCGATGAAGACGATGTTGCAAAGGTCGAGCATGCCATCGACACCCACGATGATGCCGAAAGCGAGAATAAAAGAGGTTGGAAAGGGGGACTGTGTGGGACTGAGGAAGGGTCGAGGAGGGTGAGGGTGAGGGGGAGGAGGGGTATACATTTGTAAATTTGACAGACAAGAATGTAAGAGACTCATCTTTAACAAAAACCGATCTATTTAACGACCAAAGGAGATGAGAGTTAACCACATGATCCATAATGTATGAGTTAACAAATTTACAGGGTTGATGTGACAATTACGATACTTACAAGATCAAGAAAGTAATTGACATAGTTTCAAGGGTTCGTGGGTAAAACCCCTTATAAAAAAGGAAGCTTGAACTTTCAAATCTAAGGTTTGACTCCCAATTAATGGCTTCATTTCTCTAATGTAACAAAGGAGAGCTTGAATTTCAAATTTAAAGTTTAACGTCGATATAAAGGGGTTGCGGAAACTTGTGAAGGTTTGTATTTTAGAGGGAAAAAATCTAGATCATGCTCCTCTTTTGCTACATTTGAAGAAAGAAATTTCTAATTGGAAAATGATGCATAGTTGAGACCATTATTTGTAATTTACCCTAATTTTTTACACTTGCAATTCACAACGAATGCCATAATATCACCAGGGATGGTTCCTATAACATTGGTTAACCATTATTTTTATCATCAAAAATCGCACCACACCAACTGTAGTAATAATTACTGCATTTCTTTTATGACAAGTGTAACGGCTAATTATTACCATACAAACTTTGCCAAAGAAATATAGTAACCGATACATGCCATTCCTTGCTAATTTCAAATGTAAAAAAAATCATCTTGCAACTGACGTTCGTTTATGTTTAGCAACATATTCCAAAAGGGTGTTCTACACTTGTAGACTGCTGAGTTTTCTATGCCCCTAGCTTTTTTTACAATCACATTTGTGCCCTTATATTTTAACAAATATCACGTTAAGGTCCTTCTTTAGTAAGTGTTCCAAAATATAACATACACCAAAAAAACAGAGCACGGCTCGTCCTTGCAAGTAGAGCCTGTATATTTCAACAAAAGAGCCCAAAGATTTCAAAAAAAAATTCCTAACGGATGTTGAGTTGTGCAATGGAGATAAAATTATTATTATTTACATATACCGACTGAGATGGAACCTGATAAAAATCTTCATGTTTACCTGATGCCATACATCAAGAAGAGATGTTGGAGGCAAATCCAACGAGAGATAGTGAGATCACTCGAATCCTAATCTGTAATAAGGGGCAAACCCTACGGGCCTGTTCGTTTGGAGAATAGGCCCTGGAATAAGGGGCTTCTTCTCCTTCCGACACGGTTTTCCGTGGTACGATTATTCCTCCTCATTTCATCTTATTTCACTCTTATTCCTATCTTTATCCCACCTTACATACCTTTATTTCACCTTATTCTCCTTATTCCTATCTTCCACCCGAACAAAGAATAGACCCTTATTCTCCTTATTCTCCATCCTTATTCTTGCTTATTCCCGAACCAAACGGGCCCAAGAGTTGCATTGAAGAATAAAATTTTACGATCTTACTATTTCATAACAGGCATCACACTGCCCAGTCAGTGAGCGAGAGAGGGAGGGTTTGTACAGAAAGTTGCGTTAAAAAAACACTTAATATATTGAGTTCTAGTTTACTCAGATATCGAATGACATGTAGTTCAATCAGAAACCCTTCGCTAAACAGAGCCTAAATAACTTTTCACAAATGAGGTACAAAAAGATATGCTGCACTACAGATTATATTGGTAGGTTTCTTGCATTTATAATGAACCATGTTTTCCCTCCAAATGCCCCATGGGGAAGGCATCAATAGCCTGTAACATCTAGTATACAGTTTATTCTATAATTCAAAGTGCCAGAATACACAGAAAAAATTAGCTTCATGGAATACCTTTTGGTTATTCCCTTCTAGCCGCAGTGGTTTTATCGCTTGTTTGGGTACTCCCTCGGCCCGAATATCGTTGAACCGATCCTTACATTGGTACTTCCCATCTCTATCTGCAGAAAAAAATTCATAATTTTAGAAAACGGTCATATGTTATGATCCATTGCGACTATTTTTCAGGATTATACCGCTTGCTCAAAATCACCAGACATGCCCATGGATAGCTCACACTGTTCCTCAGCAATCCCAAGTGCTTTGCACACCTTGCTCCTACAATCAACTAACATCTGGTTCACCAACACACCTACCAAGTGTTAACATTTCAAGAACAACATTTTGTGCGGTGCTGGATCCAATCAACCCAAAACTTACCCTGAAATTTTCGGGAGTCGATGTGTAGTCCGGCATTCCGATAGTCATTAGCCCTGAGAAGTGCAAATTGGGGCAGACATGCTTGACATATTTCACCAGCTCAACACATCCAGATGGCTCTATTCCTGATTTCGCTGCAAAAAAAGTCTGCCAGAAAAGTTTAGTTTCTGAACATGTTGGACTCTACATATAAAAGCATTATAAATCTAGCAGCAAGCAATTGTTTTACCCATGGAATGAAAGTTTCGAGAGGTCGGGGGTATCGAAACTCATATATATATCTATATATATATATATCGATTTCCCGGATTTCGACCGAAATTTCGGTGATATTTCGACATTTCGATCCATTTCGACACATTTCGATTGAAATTCATGGATCTTAGTACAAAATTTCCTGGATTTCGACCGAAATTTCGGTGATATTTCGACATATCGACCCATTTCGGTTGAAATTCATGGATACATGGTATGTTGAGACAAGATGGTACATACATCGATTATTCAACTTGGGGAGCTTCTTCCCCTTTGGGTTTAAGCAATGGAGATGAAAAAACTTTATAGCTTCTATATATTTGATATAGCTTGTTCGTTTCATTTGTTTGTCATTTATCTTCCTAAATAGATGCATCTTTATTGTAAGTATGTAATTAATTCTGTAATTCATTCGAGCTTTGTCTGTGACGGTTATTTCTATGAACAAAACATTGTTTAATTAATCATTATCTACATTTTAAATAAAAAATTCTTTTCTATTTTTATTAACAAAATATTTCTTCTAAGTGTTGTTAACTTAGTTATTTTGATTTCCATTTCCAAAATCTATCAGACTGCTCAACAATATGTCTGATATGACCGATATGGTGTGATATAAGGCGCATGGATGAGATATGTGTGTGATATAAGTGTGCATTTATAAGATATTGTTTTAAGATCTTGGATTGGATGATATTAATTTCCAGTACATATCAGTCAAGAATCAACATTAACATCGATTTAACTGATATGACCGATATGCGCGATCTAAGGGTCATATATAAGCAATATGTGTGATATAAGTGTGTATTTGTAAGCTATTTATTGTTGTAATAACTCAGAAGATCTTAATTTCCAAAAAAATCATCGAAAAATGATTTTTTTTAGTCATTTTCGACATTTCCATCGAAACGGTCGAAATTTCACCGAAATTTCGGTTTTGGAGGGGACCGAAACGAAATCGAAATCGAGATTTCGAACCTTGGTTTTACCTATTCATTCATTCGAAGCACTATCCTACATCAAGTGTAGTTAGTCACATTGATTATTTGCATAAATTTGGATTTATCGACATCGTACTCTAACTGGTCTTCAAATAAGCGAAATAACTCCTAATAACAAAAAATTGGCCCATGAGCACCTATATCTTAACTGTTTGCAAACTGAATATTTAAAAAACAGAACTACTAGAAAGAAAGAACATGGTGCAGTGTCTTTTTTTACCCCGCAATCATGCTTATGGTAAGAAAGTGAAGTATCTAATCACTTTCCACAAAATATCAATACCTTGCTACCTTTTGCTTGCCTCATCTTCCTACTCTCCCCTGTAATTTAGCACAATACACGAGTACACTGCAACAGCTTACCCTTTTTAAGAGTTTATTAGGGTTTAAATTTATTTTATATACATTTTTTGTAATTCCATGATCCATCCCCCTAGATATAAAGGGGTGCGTGGTTAAGCTAAAATGCAAAATTCAAGGAATATTATTTTGGTTTCCTCCATCTTCTCCATTCTTCCTCTCATCTAGCGCATTTCCATTCCTTCCACTTAAAAAACACGTGATGCAGGCACAAATTGGGAATTAGATCAGGGTTTCTGTCTAATTTTAATTCTGATCCATCAGAATTTTCATTTGTTTAAAAAACAAGATCCATTGTGATAATATATATATATATATATTGATATGAATAATTTACTTGTTTCAAAAAAGATTCTAGTGTTTGTTAGGGTTTGATTTTATTTTATATACATTTGTTTTGAAATTCCATGCTCCATACATAAAGGGACTTGTAGGGAAGTTAAAATGCAAAACTCGATTAGTACCATTTTGGAGTTTCCTCCATTTTCTCTCTTCTTCCTCTCACCCTTTATATACTTTCTTACCATTACCAAATTCATGATGCATCATTTGTTGATCAGCATTTCTTATTTATATTGCTTCCTGGCCATTGCATTTAAATTTATTTTTCTAAATTGATGTCTGGATTAAAAAAAATCATTGTCCTAGCTATCCCTCTACCTAATAATAACCCACCCATATTAGGCTCCAGTAAAAGAGGATATCCAAAGACTTCTACCAGATATGACTAACGGTCCATGCCCAACAAAAACTTGATGGCCTGCCCCTAAGCCTAAACCTTCACTCACCTCAGGTTTCTCTGCATACCCAACTTGTTAATCTCAAGACATAGTATGTAGCTAGGTATAGTTTTTAAAAATTGACAGATCAACTAACTCATACACCCGTTTTGGCCCTCCCTGAATTCTCAGAAAAAATGCGGTCAATTGTGATGCTTCCCGAAACGAGGTAGGCTCTATCCTGAGTCAAGGACGTCTAGACACATTTTGTAGGGAAATTAAATTATATCAAGGTTCCTATTCCACTTTGTTATGATGTAGAATTTTAGGTCATAATGCAAGCCTTTAAGCATTGGAGACACTACCTTATTCCATGTGAGTATGTGTTAACTCTGATCATAAAGCCATTGCGCCATCTCAACTCCAGCAAACCATCAAAGAATGCCAGGCCAAGCGGATTAGTTTCCTCCAAGAACATAATAATCATCTTATGCATAAAGAAAAAACCTTGAACCGAGTGGAAGATGCAGAGAGCAGATGCACGTATGCCTTATGTTGAAGGGAATCAATGAGATGCATTACCATTAACCCTAGAGCTCTCTTATATAGGAGAAAAGCTCTATGGGTAATTTACATAAAGAGGACAAACAAGAACTACATAATAAAGTTACTCTAACACTCCCCCTCAAGCTAGAGCATATATATCCAACATCCTCAGCTTGGAACAACAAAGATGAAATGGACCCCTAGCAAGGGCCTTGGTGAACATGTCTGCAACCTGTTCTCCTGATGATACATGAGAAGTTGAAATAAGTCTTTTTTTAATTAAGTCCCGTGTATAATGGCAATCCACTTCAATGTGCTTCGTCCTCTCATGGAAGGCTGGATTATTGGCTATGCACAGGGCTGCTTGATTATCACATTTCAGATGCATGGGAAGAGGAACATCAATGGTTAAATCAGTCAAAACGGATTTAACCCACATCATCTCAGCACTACCTTGGGCCATTGCCCTATATTCTGACTCTGCACTGGATCGAGCCACCACAGTTTGCTTCTTACTCTTCCAAGCTACTGGTGAGGTGCCAATAAATACAATAAAGCCTGAAGTTGACTTTCTATCATTAGGACACCCAGCATAGTCTGCATCAGCATAACCTGTGATGGATATAGAGGTATCTCTTCTATACAGAAGACCAGTACCTGGAGACGACTTCAGATATCTCAAGATCATAAAAACAACATTCATGTGAGACTGCCTGGGTTGCTCCATGAATTGACTTACCCTATTAACCGCAAAGGCTATATCCGGTCGGGTAATAGTGATATACAAGAGCTTTCCCACTAGCTCTCTATATCGTCTCTTGTCTACCTCCTCAGAGTCATCATCATAAAGTTTGACATTAGAATCCATAGGAGTAGCAGCTGGTCTACACCCTGCCATACCTGTCTTAGATAAGAGATCCGTAACATACTTCTTTTGTGTCATTACCATACCTTGCTTGTTCCGTGCAAATTCCAGCCCCAAAAAATAGCGAATTGTACCCAAATCCTTCATGACGAACTGCTCGCCAAGAAACTCCTTGGCTGCTTGAAATTTTGAATGCCCTGCTCATTACTGCCTGTAATAACAATATCATCAACATACACTAAGATGATCACAGTACCTCGCTAATCTCTCTTTACAAAGAGAGTATGATCTGCTGTAGATCTGACGAAGCCCTTCTGTTCAATCAACTCCGAGAGCTTCTGAAACCAAGCCCGTGGACTCTGCTTCAGGCCATATATGGCCTTATGGAGACGACACACCATACTAGACTCCCCCTCAGCAGCAAACCCTGACGGCTGCTGCATATAGACCTCTTCCTGCAAGTCACCATACAAGAAGGCGTTCGTGACATCAAGCTGAAATAGGGGCCAGTCTCGGACAACAGCAACTGCAATGAGAATCCGTAAGGTAGAATGACGGGCTACTGGAGAAAACGTCTCCTGATAGTCCACCCCATATGTTTGGGTGAACCCATGAGCAACCAACCTGGCTTTGTATCTATCAACCGTACCATCTGCCCGATGCTCCTGAATCCATGATCCATTCTGATAGATCTGAGCTGTAACAACTAGTGAGAGCATATGCTGTACCTGACGTGGATGCTGATGCGGAACCTGCTATCTCTGAAGATCCTGATGTACTAGCTTGCCCTTGATCTGGCATGATCGCTCTAAGTCTCGTCACAAACTCCTCGAATCTCTGATCTGGTAGATGGGAAGGACCCCCATCCTGCTGTGTCTGTTTAAAAAAACCGCCATACGTGCTGTAGTAGGAGGAAACCCATGCTTAGAATAGCATGTTTCCTCAGAGTGACCAGGCCTGCGACAATAAGTGCACGACTGTCGAGGAGGTCTGTACACTCCTCCTCTTCCACGACCACCTCTTCCTCGAAACCGTGAAGATCCTCCTCTGCCACGGGATGCTGCCATGGCCGATGACATCTGAGATCCACCCTGAGATATGGAGAGTCTGCTCAACCTGCGATAGGCCTCTTCCATAGGAGGGATGGTAGCATCGGTAAGAATCTGTGCTCTGGCGGCGTCATACTCCTGATCAAGGGCGGCGAGAAACACCCATGTCATCACTGAGTCCCTGTAGGCCTTCAACTGCTCCGGTGTGGCTGTCAATGGGATATACCCGTGAAGCTTCTCAAACATACCCCTGAGAGAGGTATACAGGGTATGAAGAGGACGACCGTTCTGTTTCACCGTAAAGATGTCGTGCTGAAGTTGTAAGATCTTGTACTCGTTCTTCGCCGGAGAATATGTGGCAGCGAGTATGTCCCACATAGCCTTCGCAGTGGGTTAACTCAGAATGTCGTTGGCTATCTCCATGGATACGGTACCTGATAGCCATACACGTGCATATGCATCATCAGCCTCCCATGAGGCATTAACCCCAGTCTTGTCAACAGGTTCCTCTTGTGTGAGGATATGCTTCTTGCCATTGCACTGCATAAGACTCATGAACTGCATGGCCCACAGTTCATAGTTCGTACCATCCATCTTTACAACGGGTGCTGGACCTTTGAAGGCACCCAGAGATGGAAAATCTACCTTGTTGTCTGACATGACGACAACAACAACCTGTAACTGGGGTTACACTATTAGACGACAGCGTCTACTTGTACATAGACTCAAACCACAACTTCCTTCATACTCAACGAAGCACGGCTAGGGCTCCTATGCGCTACAGCACAGACCTGCAGATCTATGTGGATGATGCGCGTTACTGGATGATCTACGGCTACTGGATGATCTCGTGGCTACTGGATGCGCGCTACTGCAGATCTTGGGCATACACAGGAGATTATGCGCGCTACTGGATGATTCACGCTACTGGATGACGCCAGGCTTCGCGAGAGTGCGATAGGGCGCCAGGTCTTGCGCAGAGCACGACCTTGCGAAGCGCAGAACAGGCCTCGCGAGGGATATGCACAGCGGAGAAGACCCTGCGCACGACCTAGGGCGGAGACAGCGGCGTTGGAGAAGCCTTGCGTTGGAGAAGACCCTGCGCACGCCTTGCGCACGGGCTGGAAGACACGATCGCGCGATGAGCACCTAGGGTGGCGGCGTTGTGGTCTTCACGATCGCGCGAGCAGCACCTAGGGTGGCGGCGCTGTAGGCTTCACGATCGCGCGAGCAGCGGCGCAACCGCCCTTGCGGCGGCGTAGGGGGCGGCGCCGATCAGGAGAGAAGGAGAGAGAGAGAGGCCAGCGGGTGGGGTAGGGTAGGGTTAGGGTTTCAAGAACTCCGGCCTAGGACCGTCGCTCTGATACCATGTTGAAGGGAATCAATGAGATGCATTACCATTAACTCTAGAGCTCTCTTATATAGGAGAAAAGCTCTATGGGCAATTTACATAAAGAGGACAAACAAGAACTACATAATAAAGTTACTCTAACACCTTAACCATGATGTATGTTGGCACCACGATGCTTATTCTCTTAAGATGCCGATCATGCTGACACTTGACAAGATCCTACGTCCACTTGCATTCTTTATGATGGGTTTGCATACACTCTTGTTAGATTATCTCATATGTCTATGATGTTGACTCCAAACGAATGATCAACATTTTCTTGCATAAGTATAACCCTATATTTATAAATTGTCTGTCAGAAATGGATGCATCCATGCAATGTGGTTTGAGGGCTCCCGACGATGGCTGTATCAGGTGCTCCAGGTGATGGTACTTCAGCGATCTATCCCATCGACGGAGGATATATCCAGTGCTGAACATCATCACTGTGGAAAAGAATGAGTGAATGAGAATTGCGTGTTTTATTCTGGAGGTCTAGGGGGCCTTGTATAGGATGAAACATTAGAGAGCTCAATACTGGAGAAAATACATAAGTGTCCCTGATGGGATTATAAAGAATAAAATAGCTTCCTAAACATATATTACTAATACTCCCCTCAAGTTGGAGCATATCTATCAGTCATGCCTAACTTGGAAGTAATCCATGCGAGGTGCTTCTTGGGTAAGGCCTTCGTAAATATATCAACGAGCTGGAGATCTGTGGTGATATGAGGAAAAGTAATATTCCCAATCCGGACAGCATCACGAATAAAGTGGCGGTCAATCTCTATATGCTTGGTTCGCTCATGGAACACAAGATTCGTGGCAATGTATGTAGAAGATTTGTTGTCGCGGTATAAGGGTATAGGAGGGGTGACAACAATCTGAGTTCTTCTCGAAAGGTCACTAGCCACATGATCTCACCAGTAGTTTGGGACATTGCCATGTACTCTGCTTCTGCACTGGATCTAGTTACAATAGTCTGCTTCTTGCTTCTATAAGTAATCGTGTTTCCTCCCACCGTCATAGTATATCCTGTGGTGGAGCGGCGATCCTCTGGTGGACTTGCATAATCAGCATCAGCATAGTCAATAACAACGACGCAACCATTCACCTCATAAAAGAGGCCATGCCGTGGTGATTCCTTCAAGTATCGGAGAATCTGGAGAACATCTTGCTAGTGACTGTAAAAAGGTAGCTCCATGTGTTGGCTAGATCTACTTACAACATAAGAAATATCCAGCCTGATAAAAGTGAGATAAAGAATTTTGCCAACCATGCTTATGTATCAAGTAACATCTTTGAAGACAAGATCAGAGGAAGAGAGGTGCTTCTTCGGATCTGCAGAAATACTATATGGCTTACATCCAAGTAGTCCGGCTTCAGTAAGAGTATCCAGACAGTATTTTCTCTGTGACAGATGGAGTCCTTCTGTAGTGCATAGTACTTCTATGCCCAAGATGCATCAGATGTGGGATGCAAGTGGGTGTTCACAGTGACACACCGAGCAGATGGAAGTATAGATCGCTACAATGCGAGACTTGTAGCACATGGGTTCACCCAAACGTATGTGGTGGACTATCAGAATACCTTCTCTCCAGTGGTTAGGCATTCTACTCTGTGTATATTTCTTTCAGTTGCACTGACACGAGATTGGCCCCTCTACCAGCTTGATGTGGAGAATGCTTTTCTTTATCGTGATCTAAAGGGGGAGGTTTACATGCAACAACCAACTGGGTTTGCTGATGAGGTTGGGTGTCAGCATGTTCGCAGGCTTCAAAAGGCGATCTATGGCCTCAAGTAGAGTCCAAGAGCATGGTTCCAGAAGCTCTCGGACCTGATAGAGCAACAAGGGTTTGTGAGATCGACTGTCGATCATTCACTTTTTGTTCAGAGGGCTCAGAGAGGTACAATTGTCATACTTGTTTATGTTGATGATATCATTTTTACATGGGATGACATGTATAGCATCCAGACTGCTAAGGATTGCTTAGGTCAGCAAGTTGTAACTGTTATAAAATATGAAGAATGCGGAAGCGAAACATGGAAAAAGATAAAGAACAAATAAAGAACGCGGGATTTTAACGTGGAACCCTACTCCGTGAGGAGCGGGATGAAACCACGGGAGAAGCCCTATAAGGGGTGTGTTTTTCTATTCACTTTCTCAATGAGTACAGGAGGTCTGGGGCTCCTTATATAACCTTCCCAGAGCCTCCAAGTCCCACCCACAGGCGGTATGGGACTAAACACTGGATGGGGTAAATGGATCTTCTCCAGGATCCATTTACCCTGCTACAACTCAATAGGTGCACTATCAAATACTCCAACACTCCCCCTCAAGCTGGAGCATGCAATGCTCAGCTTGGACAAACAAACAGAAAGAAACTCAACTCACGCTACAGGACACTACGGACAATATCAAGAGCAAGAAATATAAACATAAGAACAAGAAATATAAACATGGAACACCAAGATTTAACGTGGAACCCTACTCCGTGAGGAGCGGGATGAAACCACGAGAGAAGCCCTCAAATAGGGCGTGCTTGTCTATTGACTTTCTCAATGAGTACAGGAGGTCTGGGGCTCCTTATATAGCCTTCCCAGAGCCTCCAAGTCCCACTGCTGGTCCATGTGGGACTAAACACTGGATGAGGGTAAATGGATCTTCTCCAGGATCCATTTACCCTGCTACAACTCAATAGGCGCACAACCACATACTCTAACACTCCCCCTCAAGCTGGAGCATGCAATGCTCAGCTTGGACAAACAGAAAGATACTCAACTCAACGCTACAGGACACTACGGACAATATCAACCCAACGCGCACATTGCTGCAGTCGAGGACGTTGCTTCTCATGCCGTGCAGGTGAGGAGGACGAACGGGCTGGAGTGTGAGTCAACTGAAGACTCGAGACCTGACCATCGAGTCTGAACTTGCGCCTGAAGTCTCCTCGTCGGAGAACTGGGTCTCTCCCATCTAGCTCAGAGAATGGTGCACTGCTCTGGTGTACCTATGATACCACATGAAAACCCTTGCCAACATATGGCATAGGGAATGGTCCTCTACTCTGGAGTCCCTATGGCTCACATGAAAACTCTGGCCGAACAACAAGAATCATGATGGGGACCTCTGACAATGATGGCAACATATACTCATCAGACAGTGACCGCACACTCGTGCGTGTCTGAAACAAATGATGGCAACTTATGCACATCTGACAATGACCGCACACTCGTGCGTGTCTGAAACTGGAGACTCGGAAGACAATCGTCGAGTCTGAACAACTGCGCATCAAACTGGGACTCGGAATCTGAACGTCGAGTCTGGAACTGCGCATGAAATCTCTTCATCTGAACAACTTGTAGAGTCTGAAAATATGGCTGGTCTGGAGACTGGCATCTGGATCTGGAAGAATAGAACAGACCTGTGACTCTACATACACTCCCCCTTTCTCCCATACTTGTCAGAAATTGACATCGACAAAGTTGGGAGAAGACAAGATAAATAGGGGGTAAACAATAAGAACATGAATCTTGCGACTTTTTCTTTTTTTTTAAAGCCGTCGTAATCATTTTTTTTTATTTTTTTATTTTTTTTGAAAAAATAAGCCGTCACACATTTTTTCTTTCCGGCTTTTGATCCTTTTTTTTGTGCAATTTGCGCACGGCTTTTTCTTTCAAATGTACGCGCCTTTTCACCTCTTTTTTTTTTAAATTTTGCGTACGGTTTTTTTTTCTTGTACGCAGCCCCTTTTTTTTGTGAAACACAATTTTTTTTCGTATGCCCTTTCCAGCCCACTGTTGGGCCTTTTAAATAAACTCTTTTTTTTAAGCCTGCTAGGGTTCCCACGTTGGGAACCCCTTGTTTTCTTGTCACGCCCGCCGCCCTCTCATTAGGGCTCCACTACTGCTCTTTTTCTTCTTAAATAAAAGATGCCTCCCCTCCCGGAACCCATTACAACAGAAGAAATAAACGCCACCCCGAGGGGGCACCTTCCAGATCTGGATGTGCCGTTGGCGCCCACGGAGGCGAAGCGCGAGAGCGAGATGCGCGGGGTGGGGAGGGGGGTGCTGCTTCGATCTGCGCCGCCATCTACAGGCCTGGATGCTCGCGCCGCCTGCACAAGATGTGCGGCTCGTCGCCGCCTTCGATCTGGAGGGCGCCACTGCTCGATGGTGGCGCCGCTTGTTGGACTGGAGTCACGCGCAGGGGGCTCGCGTGGACTGGAGTCACGGGAAGGGGGCTCGCGTGCGCGCAGGGGGCTCAACTGCAGCATGTGCGATGGGGATCTGCACCATGGACTGACGCGCGGGACTGGGCGCTGCGGCACTGGAGCCGCGAGGAGATGTGGCAGCGCCGCCTGAAGGGCTGGAGATGACTTGCCGCTTGTAGCTCGCCTGAGGAGATGGGTTAGGGCTCAGAAGTTTGAGGCGATGCTGCTTGTGACGCCTGGAATGAGAACGACAATGCGTCTGGTGCACACCTTGATGTTGCGTCCTGGAACATCTCCCACTGGTGGTTCCAGAACAGGAACTCGAACAGAGCTTCGGTAACATCGAAAATTGACGGCGGCCAAAAACTTAGGGTTTCAAGAAACCCGTAAAAAATTTTGAACAAGAGAATAATCTTCAAACTCAGATCTTCGAGAAGTTGCACAATCGCATCTCGAATAAAAATAATAAATCATGAAATCCCCGAGAAACGAACCCGCTCTGATACCATGTTATAAAATATGAAGAATGCGGAAGCGAAACATGGAAAAAGATAAAGAACAAATGAAGAACGCGGGATTTTAACGTGGAACCGTACTCCGTGAGGAGCGGGATGAAACCACGGGAGAAGCCCTATAAGGGGCGTGTTTTTCTATTCACTTTCTCAATGAGTACAGGAGGTCTGGGGCTCCTTATATAGCCTTCCCAGAGCCTCCAAGTCCGACCCACAGGCGGTATGGGACTAAACACTGGATGGGGTAAATGGATCTTCTCCAGGATCCATTTACCCTGCTACAACTCAATAGGTGCACTATCAAATACTCCAACAGTAACCATGGACATCGAGGTTTTATTATGACCTAGAGGGAGTACATTACAGTTCTTCTCTCTGAGACAGACATGGCAGATTGTAGACATGTTACTACTCCCGTGGACCTGAGCATGAAGCTATCACCATGCCAGATATATATTTTGCAGTGAGCAAAGTGAGTCAATTTATGGAGCAACTTAGACAGGAATAGTTGAATGCAATCCATATGATTCTGAGGTATCCGGAGGCCTCACCTGACATTGGTCTTCTTTTTAGCAGAGGTGCATCTATTGTTGTTATAGCTTGTGCAGATGCAGATTATGCAGGATGTTCCAAGGATAGGAAGTCTACTTCTGACTTTGCAATGTTCATAGGGAGTTCCTTGATATCATGGAAAAGAAAGAAGCAGAAAGTGGTGCCATATCCAGTGCAGAATCAGAATACAAGGTTATGACACATGCTAGTACGGAGATGATGTGAGTCAGATATGTTCTTACTGACTTAGTAGTTGAGGTACCTCTTCCCATCACCTCCAATGCGACAACCATGCTGCGCTCTTCGTCGCCAACAACCCAACTTTCCATGAGAGGACCAAACATATAAAGGTATACTGTCACTACACTCGAGACATGATATAGAAGGGTCTTATCTCTACTACTCATGTTAGCTTGGGAGATCAGATGCTAGATGTACTTACCAAGGCTCTAGCCAGAGGACCTTACCAGAGATGTTGTTACAAGCAGAGCATGATAGATATCTACGATCCAGCTTGAGGGGGAATGTTGAGATATTTGTTATTGTTAACGCATACAATAATAGTAGTATCTGTACTTTTCTCTATTTTATTTTTCTTCATAGTATGCTTTATGTAATTTACCCATAGGCTACTCTCCTATATAAGAGAGCCTAGGGTTCAGGGAATAAACATGTTATTCACTTTTCCCAACATGGTATCAGAGCGACGGTCCTAAACCGGAGTTCTCGAAACCCTAACCCTAACCCCACCCTTCGACCCTCTTCCTCTTGCTCAATCGGCGTAGCCCGAGTTCTCCATCGCCGCCGCGCCTCCGAGCGCAGGCAATCGCCTGCTGCGCGCCTTCGTGCGCCTCCGTGCTGCTGCGCGCCTCCGTGCACAGGCACTTGCCTGCCGCGCGCCTCCGTGTGCCTCTGTGCTGCTGCGCGCCTCCGTGTGCAGGTCTCCGTGTGCACCCCTGCGCGTGTTGCAGTGCTGCAGAGTCTTTGCGTGCACCTTCAGTGCGCACGCTGTAGCGCTCTTGCGTGCATCCCTGCACGCACTGTAGCCACTGTGCGCAATCATTTGTACGCACCAGTAGCGCATCTCCAAGCCACACATATTCTGTTGTGCGCGCTCTCCTTTGCCTGCGCGTGATTCCAGTGCGCGGGTAGGACTTAGCACGCACATCTTCATGGGGATAGTTGCTTGAGGTCTACACATGCAACTAATCCCGTCCATGTCATTGTAGACAAAGCTCATCATCTATCGATTGCTCCAGTCTTCCATGTCCAGTATGTCAGAAAGCAAGGCGGATATCCCATCTATTGGCGCCTTTCGTGGTCCAGCGCCTATTGTCAAGATGGACGGTACAAACTATGAACTGTGGGCTATGCAGTTCATGAGTATGATGAAGTCAACAGGTAAGAAGCACATTCTTACAGAACCGGAGCCTGCAGAGAAGACTGGAGTCAATGCCTCTTGGGAGGCTTATGATGCATATGCCAAAGTCTGGCTATCTGGTACATTGGCTATTGAAATTGCCAATGACATCCTACACCCGCCCACAACCAAGGATATGTGGGACATTCTGGCGGCTACATACTCCCAGGTCAAGAACGAGACGAAGATTCTGCAACTTCAGCATGACATATTTACAATAAAGCAGAATGGTCGCCCTTTACATTCCCTCTATACATCACTAAGAGGGATGTTCGAGAAGCTTTATAGCTTCATGCCTCTTACAGCTACGCCAGAACAGCAGAAGACATAACGGAACGCGACGATGGTGGGTGTGTTCCTGGCTGCACTTGATCCTGAGTATGAGGCAGCACGATCACAGATTCTGGCAGACTCTACTATTCCTCCCATGGAGGAAGCGTTTCATAGATTGAGTTGGATCACAGTTCCTTCCACAGCTGCGAGTCAGAACTCTTCAGCCATGGCAGTCAACAGAGGTCGTGGGTTCCATCACCCTAGCCGCGGACGTGGACCTCGTGGAAGAGGTGGCCGCACTAGACTAACATGTACCTACTGTCATCGAGTAGGACACAATGAAGACACATGCTACTTAAAGCATGGATTTCCTGCATCTGCACGAGCTGCTGAGTAGATAGAGCCCCCGTCTGCTGCTACTCTGGATCAACGATTCGAGGATCTAGTTGCCCGTCTGAGGGGCATTATTCCACCATCTAGTCCAGCACCGACTACAGAGAGTCATTCTGATGCTGCCGCTTCTGCCTCTGCATCTACCAGTGCTTCAGGTAGTATACTTGCATTCCACAATAGTAGATCGGATACTTTACCATGGATTATGGACTCGGGCGCTACACATCATCTATGTGGCGACCAGAGTCTGCTTTCAAGATACACTCAGATCCCTCCAGGTCGGACAGTCTCTTCTTTGATTTTCAGGACATCCATACGGGCAATGTGATTGGTCGTGGCTATGAGCAAGGAGGCCTATATCGCCTGAATCAGACTCCTTTTGCTGGATCCTCATCCTCTTCTGGACAAGTATCAACCTTATTATGGCATCTGCGTTTTGGTCATTTACTGCTTCAGAAGTTGCGTCAAGTTTTACCTTATGGTCTCCCTCACACACCTATTCAGTGTGAGGCATGTCAGTTGGGAAAGCATGACATGTCGTCCTTTCCCAGTCGTCCAGGTCGGAGTAGTACCTCCAAGTTTGAGTTATTTCATATTGATGTCTGGGGTCCGAGTCGTGTACCCGATCATCAGGGACACAGATTTTATATAGTTTTTGTGGATGATTTTTCTAGAGTGTCATGGGTATTTCTGATGAAAAATAAATCTGAAGCAGGAAATGTTATTATCCATTTTCTGAATGAAATACAAAATGTTTTTTCTACATCTGTGAAACTTGTGAGAAGTGACAATGCTTTAGAGTTGTGCACTAATATTCTTGCCAATTACTACTCCTCAAAAGGAATTATTCACCAAACATCTTGTGCTCATACATCCCAACAGAATGGGATTGCTGAAAGAAAACACCGTCACCTTCTTGATGTCACTAGATCACTACTTATACAGAGTCATGTTCCCTATTCCTACTGGGGTGATGCAGTTCTTACTGCATGTTACCTAATCAACTGTATGCCTTCGTCTGTCTTGAATGAACAGATTCCATTCTCACTTATTCATTCTGACAAGGATCTGTTCACTCTCACTCCTCGTGTATTTGGGTCGGTTGCATTTGTCCATCAGTTGTCGCCGGGTACTGACAAGCTCTCTCCTAGGGCTGTCAAGTGTGTATTTGTTGGGTACTCCAGAACTCAAAAGGGGTACAAGTGCTTTGATCCTCTGCGTCGGCGGTATATGATCAGTGCAGATGTTACGTTTTTTAAATCTGTTATGTATTTTTCAGCATCAGGAGACAAGTAGATTCCACCTATACCACCTGATGCCATATACATGACACCACCACCACCTCAAATGCCATCATCAACACCACCACCACCACCACAACAGCTATCTCACCGTTCCCGTTCCATTATACCCGCAGGCTTCCTCCACTAGCTCATGGTCATGACTTGTCCACTAGCTCGCCTATGGTATGTAATGAGAAGATTAATGTTGATGGATCTGACGACATTTCTGAGCAGGATGTGGTGCAGGAGCCAGATGAGCCTACAACTGATTTGGATATTCCCATTGCTTTACGGAAGTCGACGAGGAGTTGTGCCAAATATCCATTATCAGCCTCTGTATCTTTTGAGCGGCTATCTGGAGATTTCAGGTCGTTTGCTATGGCACTCTCAGCTATAGATATTCCACGGAATCATCATGAGGCTCTGCAGGATAGTAGATGGCGGCTAGCAATGGAAGAAGAAATGGCGGCACTTCAGTCCAGAGGAACTTGGACTTTGGTTTCTATACCTCCAGATGTGAACCCAGTGAGCTGCAAGTGGGTGTTCACAGTGAAGCAAAATGCAGATGGCTCTATTGACAGGTACAAGGCGCGTCTGGTGGCACGTGGCTTCACACAAACATACGGGGTGGATTATCTTGACACATTCTCGCCTGTGGCACGTCATTCCACTCTAAGGATCTTGTTGTCAGTTGCAGTTGCTCGAGACTGGCCGCTCCATCAGTTGGACGTGAAGAATGCATTCCTATATGGAGATTTGCAGGAAGAGGTGTATATGCAACAGCCACCTGGTTTTGCTGTTGAGGGGGAGTGCTCCAAGGTATGCAGGTTGCATAAGGCTATCTATGGCCTTAAGCAGAGCCCCAGAGCATGGTTTCAGAAGCTCTCGGATCTCTTCGAGAAACAAGGATACAAACGCTCCAATGCTGATCATTCCTTGTTTGTACAGAAAACCGCGAGAGGTATCATTGTCATTATGGTTTATGTTGATGACATCTTGATTACAGGAGATGATGAGCAGGGCATAAGGCAGGCGAAAGAAATGCTGGGTAGTGAATTTGTCACTAAGGATCTTGGGGTCCTTAGATACTTTCTGGGGCTTGAATTTGCTAGAAATTCATATGGGCTAGTCATGTCACAAAGGAAATATGTTACATATATGTTGAGTGAAACAGGTATGCTTGAGTGTCGACCTGCTACGACACCAATGGATCCCAGCATGAAGCTTTATGAAGATAACACAGAGGAGGTGGACAGGAGAAGATATAGAGAACTGGTAGGCAAATTGTTGTATGTCACGATCACTAGACCAGATATATTATTTGCAGTGAACCGTGTGAGCCAGTTCATGGAGCAACCACGCCAGGTGCATATGGATGCAATACATATGATTCTTAGATATCTCAAATCTTCTCCAGGTGCAGGTCTGCTATTCAAGAAAGGAAAGGGGATCTCTATCTCAGCATGTGCAGATGCAGACTATGCAGGATGTCCCAAGGATAGGAAGTCCACCTTAGGGTATGCTGTCTATGTTGGAGATGCCCTAGTTTCATGGAGAAGTAAGAAACAAACGGTGGTAGCTAGATCTAGTGCTGAATCCGAATATAGGGCTATGGCCCAGGCTACTACAGAGATGATGTGGGTGAAAGCTATGCTTACAGACCTATGTTTAGATGTACCACTTCCTATGAACTTGGAATGTGATAATCAGGCTGCCTTGTTTATTGCAAACAACCCAGCATTCCATGAGCGGACCAAGCATATTGAGGTGGATTGTCACTTCATACGTGATATGATTCAGAAAGGATTCATTGCTACATCTCATGTTACCTCAGAGAATCAGACTGCGGACATATTCACCAAGGCATTGCTATGAGGTCCATTTCAGAAGTGTGCTTCCAAGCTGAGCATGATTGATATCTATGCTCCATCTTGAGGGGGAGTGTTAACGCATACAATAATAGTAGTATCTGTACTTTTCTCAATTTTGTTTTTCTTCATAGTATGCTTTATGTAATTTACCCATAGGCTACTCTCCTATATAAGAGAGCCTAGGGTTCATGGAATAAACATGTTATTCACTTTTCCCAACAGTTATATTTCTTATGTTTTATGTATTTTCTATTTTTTCCGTCTTCTCTATGTATTTTTCCAGCAGATTACTCTCCTATATAAGACAACCCTATGACCTCATGAATAATCAAGTTATCATTTTCTCCCAACAAGTATTAACAAAATGATTTATTATGTAAGATATTGACGATCGAAATGATAGCTTAGAACTTGTATATAACCAAAATAATTTCAACTTAAAAAATACTTAATTTTAGAAACAAAATAAAACACACACACATATACACAAACACAAATAGATCTAACATGATATTGCCTATTATCATGTTGGATATAGACCGTGTTTGAGTTTCTTGGTGTTAATTGATTTATTTGTATCTTGTATAACATATATTTTACGATCACAAGCTATATAATGCATCCAGGAAAGTTGCTAACAACCAAAGACTCATACAACCATGCATACTCCTTGTAGTAGAAAAGCTGTAAGAAAGCACGGCCTTAAATTTTACATTTCGATTTTGTTTCGTCAAAATCTGGAAAGATAAGTTTCGGTGAAATCGTCGGAAATTGTGGACATGACTTTAAACTTGACTTTTTTCTAAAAACTAAGATTTTTAATATTTCTAAGTCTATAAATAAAATAGAAATACATACTTATTTGCAAAATATAATTGTAAATATAAGTTTTGAAGTAGTATTATCATCATAATCATCACACATGTTGATATGTATAATAGAGTAACGTGTTGCCTAGAGTCGGACTTTTATACTAAACTGGAAGCAAAAATCATGATAACACCTCCTCAATAAGAACGTATTGACACATAATAACTACAAAGCAAAACATATATATCAAAATAAAGAAAGAACACAAAAAGTATAAATCTCTTCAGTTAAAACTTGAATTTAATTCTTAAATATTATCTCTAACTAATATGATTTGGATTTAGATTTAAAATTTACTCTAACAACTCAATATATTGGTGAATAAATAAGTGATAATTCATTAATATATGCAAATTTCAATGAAAACGAATGATAGATTACCTTATTTTTGTTGCTTTACCGAAACAACATGCAATCTCGATGAAATTTCAGCGACATTTCGATGATATTTCCTTGAAATCTTGGAAAAGGAAATAAGATAGCTTTTCGATTTGGTGACCTAGAGAAATGGAAATTTTGAAGAAATTCGACGAAATTTCGTCAAAATTTGAGGCCAAGTTCAAGACTAGAAATTCCAAGGATCGGTTGCAAACCAATGGTGAGGATTGGCACATGGTAAAGTGTGGGTTTGACTTGGCACATGGTAAAGTGTGGGGGATTGCTTGGCATATGGTAAAGTGTGATGTTTCATGAGTTGCATCAATGACAACTATGGGACGTGTTAGGAACTTAGTTATGATGTTGTACTTCATTGCACGCCTCCTGAAGCACCCCAACCCTAAGGATTCATGGCCTAAGCGTCATAGTATGAGGTTCCATGTGAACCAAGACTACAAATTATCCATGACACTGGTGTTACAAAGGATAAGGATTTAGGATCTATGTTTGATGGACAATTTTAGTGTGATTAGGTTTTCACGGATCCCAATTTTTGTACACTTACTAGCCTCTAGTGGTTCTTTCTTGGTTAGTTATTTTAGCATTGTACTATGCAACTTTGCTCATGACGTACCTACTTTCGTGAATCTGGTAGGTCCTCAGGAGCAGCCGCAATGGTGAGCAGCTTGTTGGTCTTTCTTTTGTTGTTGATTTTGTTTACTTTTGGTATGTACACTTTTTGTAGTAATTGTTGTTGTCTTGATCTGTACCTTTTTGAGAGATGCATATTGTATATGTATGGACATTCAGGTGTACATGTACGTTACATTTTGTTGACATGATTACTTGTTGAATGTAAATGGAAAAAGTTTAGTGAATTTTCTACTGTTCTTTTTTTTTATGCTTCTATTGTGGGTATGTGCTTCGAATACGGGATTGCATTATGTGGATTGGATTGCCGAGTATCCGGATCCTATGGAGGCAGATGTCACATCAAGACATTGCTAAGGCCGTCAACTGAGAACAATCCCTCTCCCCAACATCACGAATCCCGACCTTCTAAAGGTTTTTCCGCCATGACCAACCGGCCCGACATGCAAATGAAGTCCCCAGGCTTATAAGCTGAGAGCTCGGAAGTAAAACGTGTCATTCAAGCACCTTCCAACCCTGCTTCTGCGCCCTGAGCCTCCTTATCAACTGTCAGAGCGAAAATCCTAGGGTAAAGATCACATAAGGCCTCCTTCATCCAATCATCTCTCCAAAACGAGAATCCACATCTGTTAACCAGCACTGGATAAAGCGATGTAACCACATTAAGTATGCCAATCAAACCGTAAATTATGAACTTTTACAGTTGCAATATTCCATCATCCACAGTTATTGCCATTGGACAACATATCAGCATATAACATCTTTCTTGACAAAATCAACTAGCCTGGAAGCATTTATTTTTGTTAGAGTTTCCTCTACCCACTTGAAAATATAATCCACGGTATGAGATCTGGAGCTAAGAGAAATTCTCCAATCTTACTATATATTATAGCCCGTGCCCCTGTTACTGTAGCAAATTCTCATGAGAGAAATTCTCGATCCCGCACATCGCCTGCCCGGGCCTTCTTCGATTTGCTCTGCCTCACGTTTTGCTACAATTTCCCTGTCGTTTGCATGGCTGCTCACGTGTCCTCCCTATATAAAGCCCCGTTGGGGCGTCATCTGTAGATAGTAATGTGCATCGGTGTTGTATTCTAATGTTGTCTTGGTATTTTTTTTAATACTATCTCTATACAAATCACGACAAAATTGCTGCAGCAATGTCTGGTCGTTGTAGGCATTTGTATTAAAAAATTATAATACAGTAAAATATGATTGGACTGAATGTTGATCGGATAAATCTTGGTAAGTGTGTTTTCTTAGATAACTATGATTCAATAGCTTGCTGCACACTCCAACCATCTCATCTGCGTTCACCTACTCCACCGCTTCCTCTGCCATCAGCAACGAACAGCTTGCCCTTTCTTTGTGGAATCACTGCCCGCGCCTCTCTCTATAGTATCACTCCCTCTATAGTATCACTTGCATCTTGCTTCGTCCGCTACTCTCGCCCGTGTCTGTTTCCACTTCCTTAGCTTATTCCTTAAGATCTGCCTCTCCTCTGACGATCAGATCGGTTGGACAACCCTCTAAGGTGCATAGGTGCTCAGCTACTGCTCTGTCCACATCCACGAGGGAACTCAGAGCAGCTCCATGGAAGCCGTATATCATGAAGCGTCAGAACCCTCTGCTTTGCTCCTACCACAAGCTCTTAGTCCATCACCCGTCTCCTCTACATTTGCATCTGCAACCTGGACATCTTTCAGGTTGTGCCTCCCGTGTCCTTTCCTCCCTTCGCGAGGACAATGGTGTTGGATTTACATGAGATAAAGGTAAAGATATCAGCCTCAGATTTGGTTCTGTTGTTCTCTAATTTTTACCAACCGTCTAGGATCCATCTTCTCACTTAGCTCTTTTTGGTTCTGTTGTTCTCTAATTTTTACCAACCGTCTAGGATCCATCTTCTCACTTAGCTCTTTTGACCGGCTAAAGATACCTGTGAATCTAATAGTGGGGGCCATGATGCTATATAGGCAAGCTGTTGATCTTGTCCGAGGTATGAATGTCCTTTTATATACATTATATTAGATTCGCAAGCTTCGGAATATTCTTTTGTGGATAAGATGCATAGGGTTCCAATAATATATGTTATGTTACCTTCTTTACACATAATATACTGTAGTGTCATTGAATTTTTACATTCAAAATTAATATACCCCAACAGGGATGCTTATGCTTCTATTGATAAGTCTTGAACTATATAAAAGATAGCATTATATTAAAAGATAACACAATATTATAGCGTGAATGCTATTCAGCTCTATATACATGCCGTGAATATATAGCATAATAATGTACCGTGAATACTATTGAACTCTATCGATGGATTATGTTGTTGTTGCTTATTCCATTGCTTTGGATATCTTTGGTTCGGCAGATGATTTTCTTCTCATGTGTATACGTGCAATGCAACCATGCAAGTTTGTAGGTTCTTTCTAAAGTAATGACATATGCCTCAAGTGTAACTTTATGCCTTTTCGTTTGTTTATGTTAGGATGGGATAGATCATTTATGGTTTAATCCAATACATGTCATTTATTTGCATTATTCAATTTATTTTCCTGTGAATAGCAGTAATTTTTCCACAAATATTAGTATTGTCATTGTGTTGGCATGGGGGTATTGATTTTCCATCATTTATAAAAGTTGTAATCAACATATCATATATAATGAGTTAAGCCACCTGAGTTATGATGTCTATTTAGCTCATTTATTATTGACTTGCGTGGTTTTACAACACGTTGATTTATCTACTCTTAAGTGTTGGAATATCTCCAACAATCTTGGGTGCAAATTTCATATCATTTCTGTTCGCTATAAAGTACACATCTTCAGTTGCAACTAACATTGACCATATTTGTGCTTTTTGATTGCAACAATATAGATGCTGCTATCTTATAAGTTTTTTAAATGAAAGTATTTGGCTTTGATTCAAAAATGTCATCCAATGACGGTGTTTTAAAAAAAATAACCAAATATACACACACACACGCCTAATCTCTTTTGTCTATAATTTTGGGGAAATCCAGCAAAATATAAAAAACTATTTGCTCCAGATTATATCACAAGTTGTGTTCAATAATAGAATGTTGATTTTATTCTTGTGCATGTTTCCCGTGCAGTGCACGGGGCTCCTACTAGTAACGTCTATGGCCCAACAAACTGAATATATTGCAACATATGTAGAGATAAGTTCTTCCAGGAGCACTTTCAGGGTGTTGGCATGTTCTGGCATCAGTTAAACAGATTTTCAACCAGCAGAATCCACAAGTATGACTTTTCTTGCCATTGTCTTCACTCCAATACTTTCCGCAAAATTCAGCATAAGCTTTCTTGAAAAATTGTGCTACTTCAGCTACACCTAATGCCTCCAGATTATACAAAGGATACAATGATATTTTCAATTGCATGGCATGCAAGGTATATAGTAAAGTTCGAGAAGAATGATTATTTAAAAGTTAAAACAGAAATATGGCTATGCTTGACAATATTTTGTATCTGCCTTGATTATCAAATGCCTACACCATTTTCACGTTCATGTTACAAAAGAATGAAGCTGACTCCACATTGGTGAAGAATGTCCTGACTTCAGTAACTTCATTATCTTTTGATAAAGTTGACAAAAAAACTCTACAAATAGATTTTAAAACATAATTTCAAATACGAAATAATTGAATGGATAGACAACATTATATTTGGATATTGTTTATCTAAAAATAGCATGGAGCGATTGAATGCACAAAACCGCGATGTGGTTTCGAATGAATAATTTAGGCAAAAAAAGTGCTTCTTTCTTATTCCATGGATATTTTCGGCAAAATTAGAATACTTACTGTTGGAGTAATTGATACTCTGTTGTGTGTTATTCCATAGAGCCCTTGGGTCTCTTATATAGGGAGAAAACCCTTGGGTAAATTACATAGACATACCTAAGATAAATAGGAAATACGAAGCAGTACAATGCAACATATAACGTAACATATATAAACCTCTACACCCCCCCTCAAGATGGAGCATAGATATCTATCATGCTCAGCTTGGAAGAACATCTCTGGAAAGGTCCTCCGAGCAATGGCTTGGTGAATATGTCAACAGTCTGGTCCTCTGAACTGACATGAGAAGTGGAAATGAAGCCCTTCTGAATCATGTCTCTAGTATAATGACAATCCACCTCAATGTGCTTTGTTCTCTCGTGAAAGGCTGGATTATTGACAATAAACAATGCTGCCTGATTGTCACATTGGAGATTCATCGGCAAGGAGACATCTACATTCAAGTCTTCTAAGACTGCTCGAACCCACATCATCTCGGCGCTTGCTTGTGCCATGGCTCTGTACTCAGATTCAGCACTGGATCTCGCCACAACAGTCTGTTTCTTCCTTTTCCAAGAGACTAAAGAACTTCCTATGAAGATAGCAAATCCAGAAGTAGATTTGCGATCCCTTGAACATCCTGCATAATCTGCATCTGCACATGCTGAAATAGACAGATCTGTATCTTTCCTGAATAGCAACCCTGTGCCTGGGGAAGACTTTAGATATCTCAGTATCATATACAAAGCATCCATATGAACTTGCCTAGGCTGCTCCACAAATTGACTCACCATTTTTACTGCAAAGGCAATATCCGGTCGAGTTATAGTAATGTATAGGAGCTTACCCACCATTTCTCTGTACCTTCTTTTGTCCACCTCTTCGGTATCATCATCGTACAACTTCATGCTCGGGTCCATGGGTATGCTTGAAGGTCTGCATCCAGTCATTCATGTTTCAACTAGCAAGTCCGTAACATATTTTCTTTGGGTCATTACCATCCCTTGTGCATTTCTTGCAAATTCTATCCCCAGAAAATATCGTATCGTGCCCAGATCTTTTGTAATGAACTGGCTTCCCAACAGGGATTTGATTATCTCGATTCCCTGAGCATCATCCCCTGTAACCAAGATGTCATCAACATATATCATGACAACAACTGTACCTCTAGGGGTCTTCTGGACGAACAGTGAATGGTCCGCATTCGATCGTCTGAACCCATGTTGTTCAATTATCTGGGATAGCTTCTGGAACCATGCTCTGAGGCTCTGTTTGAGGCCATAGATCGCCTTATGAAGTCTGCACACCATCTGAGTCTCCCCCTCAGCAGCAAACCCCGGTGGCTGCTGCATGTAGACTTCCTCCTGTAGGTCTCCATACAAGAAAGCATTCTTGACGTCAAGCTAAAAGATGGTCCAGTCACGTACCACCGCAACAGAGAGGAGAATGTGAAGAGTGGAGTGTCTAGCCACCGGTGAAAAAGTATCCAAATAATCTACCCCATACGTTTGGGTAAATCCACGTGCTACCAATCTGGCCTTGTATCTGTCAAGACGTCCATCTGCATGATATTTCACCGTAAACACCCACTTGCAGCTCACCACGGAGGCACCTGGAGGAATGGGGACAAGAGACCAGGTTCCTCTAGACTGCAAGGCACGCATCTCCTCTTCCATGGCTAGACGCCAGCAATCGATCTTCATAGCATCTTGATAGGTCCGTGGAATCTCAATCGAGGAGACTGCAGCTACAAATTTCTGGAAATCCCCATTGAGACGATGAAATGAGACGTGAGAAGCAAGCATGTACGAAGCACACTGTCGCCTTGGCTTCCTTTGAGCTATAGGCCGATCAAGATCATCTATGACCGGCGGATCCTCCTCCTGTTGTAAAGACTCCTGCACCGGTGCATTGTCTAATCCATCATTAGTGGTAACATCAAAACATACCTGAGGCGTGCTGGATGGTTGGCATGTAGCTTGAGCTGGCCCTGTTCGCCTTGTATAGAACTTAGGAAATGGTATAATTGGAGGAGGTGGTGGTGGTGGAGGTGGATTAGAGGATTGACTCAGACTTGGAGGTGGAGGCACATAGACATGAGAGTCTGTGGATGTGGAGATCAGTCTGTCACCTGCAGGGGAGAAGTACATGACTGATTCAAAAAAGGTAACATCAGCACTCACATAGTATTTGTTATGAATGGGATCATAACAACGATATCCTTTCTGTGTCCTGGAGTAGCCCACAAAAACACACTTGATAGCCCTAGGAGAGAGCTTATCAAGTCCTGGAGATAACCGGTGGACAAACGCAACAGTACCAAAGACCCGAGGTGTAAGTGTAAACAAATCTTTGTCAGGAAATAGAAGAGAGAAAGGAAACTTTTCGCCAAGTACAGTTGTAGGCATGCGGTTAACCAGATAGCATGCTGTAAGGATAGCATCCCCCCAAAAGGATAAGGGTGCGGAAATCTGAATAAGTAATGTGCGAGCAATATCAAGAAAGTGTCTATGCTTTCGTTCTGCAACACCATTTTGTTGAGATGTGTATGCACATGTGGTTTGGTGAATAATACCTTTAGAAGAAAGGAAGCGAGCAAGAGAACGAGTGCAAAATTCCAAGGCATTGTCAGTACGCACATACTTAACAGTAGACGAAAAAACATTTTGAACCTCATTGATAAGATTTTGAATAACACTTCCTGCTTCTGATTTATTTTTGAGAAGAAAAGCCCAGGATACTCTAGAAAAATCATCAACAATAACTAGATAAAACCTGTGCCCCTGATGATCTGGGACACGACTGGGACCCCAAATATCTATGTGAAATAACTCAAATGGAGAGCGACTGCTCCGACCCTGACGACTGGGGAAGCTGGACCGATAGTGGTTCCCTAACTGACATGCTTCACAACGAAAAGACGAACCCGGAGATATCTGAGGCAGGAGGTGGCGCATTTTCTGTAGTGGCAGGTGACCAAACCGAAGATGCCAGGTATATGGTGACACGGAGCCCTGAGAATGTAGTGAGACTCCAGCATACGAGGTCCGTACAAGACGATAGAGACCATTGTGCTCAGAACCACAGCCAATCACCCTGCCCGTTAGTATGTCCTGAAAAATAACAGAAGATGGATCAAATATAGCACGACAATGCAAATCTCTAGTAATCTGACTAATGGATAATAGATTCATAGAGAATTCTGGTGCATGTAAAACATTCTGTAAGTGCATAGAGGGCAGCAAATCCGTCTCCCCCTGACCGACGATCGGGGAATGAGTACCATCAGCAATGAGTACAGAGCGACCAGGCTGAACAGCTCTATAGGACTGCAGGATATCTCTATCATGACATAGATGATGGGTGGCTCCAGAATCAACAATCCAACCTGTGAGATCATGGTTATGATATGAGACCGGAGGACTACCTGAGGCAGTGGCAGAGGCAGATATACTGGCAGATGCCGAAGCTGCAATATCAGAGGCGTCAGCACCCTCTGACGATGACTGTGGCATGATATCACGAAGCCGTGCCACTAGCTCCTCGAACCTGTGATCTGGAGTAGATGCTGGTGAAACCTGGACATGATACGCGACCCGTGCAGAAGGAGGAAAGCCATGCTTGGAATAGCACGTATTCTCCGAATGACCAGTACGACGACAGAATGAGCATGTAGACCGTACACGACCTCCACGGCCACGAAATGAGGATGAACTACCTCTACCTCTGGAGACTGCCATTGCCGAGGGAGGCGGAGTTGCTGTACTCGATGGAACAGGTACACGAGTGAGCCTTTTGTATACTTCTTCCATCGGCGGAATGGTGGCATCGGCAAGAATCTGAGAGTGGGCTGCCTCATACTCAGGGTCCAGGGCAGCAAGTAAAACGCCAACCATAGTAGCGTTGCAGAACGTCTTCTGTTGTTCCGGTGTAGCTGTGAGTGGGATGGTGCTATAGAGTTTCTCGAACATTCCACGAAGGGACGTGTACAATGAATGAAGAGGCCTCCCATTTTGCTTTGTGGTAAAGATATCATGCTGCAGCTGTAGCATCTTCGTCTCGTTCCGTACCTGAGAGTACGTCGTGGCCAGAATATCCATCACCGTGGCGGTGGGCTGATGGAGGACGTCATTCGCTATCTCCATCGTGAGTGTCCCTGATAGCCAAACTTTGGCATACGCGTCATCAGCCTCCCAGGAGGCATATATTCCCTTCTTCTCCGGCGGTTCATCTTCGGTAAGAATATGCTTCTTACCACATGACTTCATAAGACTGAGGAACTGCATAGCCCACAGTTCGTAGTTTGTCCCGTCCATTTTGACGATCGGTGTCGAACCTTTAAAGGCACCTATGGTGGGCATATCGACCTTTTGATCTGACATACTGCCGGAGAAGAGCAACTAGGAATGATAGACCGAGAAAGTATTGTCTACCAAGACGGTTGAGGATTCAAGTGCATATGTAGACGTTATGCACTTGAATCCATTATCAAGCCAAGACCGAACGAAGGAGAGGCCCCCTTGGTGACGTGTAGAGGCTGTGAAAGCCTCTACTGAAGAGAGAAGCGGCGGGGCTGGGGGCGGCTGGCGTGGCCGGTGACGGCGAGGAAGGCTGGCGGCGGGAGGGTGGGCCGGCGGCGGGGCAGGAGCCGGGCTGGAGTCGCAAGGTGCCCCGCTGGAGGGCTGGAGCGACTGGAGGGGCCGGCTAGGAAGGCAGCGGCGGCGCTGGAGGGCTAGACCGACTGGAGGGGGCGGCGCTGGAGGGCTAGGAAGGCAGCGGCGGCCGCTGGAGGGTCGACGGCGGCGGGCTGGAGACGAGGGAGGGGGGCGGCGGGTGGAGAGAACAAAAACCCTAGGGTTAGGGTTTTGGCTCTGATACCATGTTGGAGTAATTGATACTCTGTTGTGTGTTATTCCATAGAGCCCTTGGATCGCTTATATAGGGAGAAAACCCTTGGGTAAATTACATAGACATACCTAAGATAAATAGGAAATACGAAGCAGTACAATGCAACATATAACGTAACATATATAAACCTCTACACTTACCAACATGGTCTAAAGAAAAAACAATGGGAAAAAAAGCTAATGAAAGTGAAGTTGCAATAAACAGTAACTCATTTTCTAGTGCATGATGCTATAGTGAAAGAGAAGAAAATTAATTTTCTAAATGTATTACGCTATAAATTTGCAGTAATTCATGACAAAAATGTAACAAAGCAAGAACAAGCTAGTAATCAGTTTTCTACTCACACTCTTCTCCGCTAGTATTAACTTGAACCAAAACCTTCAGGGGCTTCCTCCCAATGCTAGCAACTGCACGATCGAGATGTTTCGCAATCTGAAAAACAAAAAGAGAGATAACCAACAATTGCCAAGTATGTTGGCAAAGAGATACTACATGATCTTTCAAGGACAATCATATGATAGTCACCAGACTCAGTTTCATAAAAACAACTATATTTAGAAGCGTGTCCATTTGCCCTACATTAGTTAGGTTATTATAGCTGGGAACTCTTCAAAACCTCATTGGAACCTTTAGAAAAGCTTATCAAGGGATAAAACCTATAAAAATAAATTTATTTAGCAAAAGGCATTGCCCGGAAGACAAAAATCCCGCACTACATTCACCAAAGCAAGTTACAGAAACAACAATGCACGGTTGACAATTTCCCCCGCATTAATGATACATTTCATCCATAAGGAAACCATGTTATCACTAGTCTGCTGATATCAGGTAGCCATCCAGGGTTTCCATGAATCTATATTTATTCAAGCCTTGTCAAGCAAGTTTTGAATATACTTGTGTTGAGATAGATCTAGCTTCCTAGGCATGCAGGCCACCTTAAAAAGATGGTGAAAGCTTCTCTCATTTTAAGTAGGGTTGGCTAATTCTTGCTCAAATCCATGTTGAAAGATCCGGTTATTTTTTACAATGGTTGTCAGCTACCTAACGTAACCCCCACAAGGAGGGATTTGAACCCTGGTCTTTCAGGTGGTAGGCATACTGCACTACCATCAGACAATTGAAGTTTGTGCCTTACTGTTAGGAAAATAGCATAAGCTATTAAGATCCTTGATGAAGAAATGATTGTTTAGCACTTCGTTCACCAAAGATAAACACTGAGGCGCTACCAGTACAATGTCATCTACATAGACAAAACACATAATCCCACTAGAGGAGTGTCGCACAAATAGAGGTGATATGCATTGGATCTAGACATGGATAGTGGGCCGAGGGTCTACTTGCCCTGCACACTCATGGATCAGGTTTGAGCCAGGAGATTAGATTAATGGGCCAACCTGACCCGATTTGCCCATCAAATGGGCGGGTCGTGGACATGTGCCACAAAGCCCAGTTAGGCCTAGCCACAAAACAAAATTACATATTGAAAAACTAGATAATGCATACACTTAACATAATATCATGGAGATATTGGCAGTGACCAATGATTGTTGATCAATAAAAATTAATGAAGATCCTCACGTGGAATGTTGCTAGATACATCTCGTGAAGTGAAGCCACAAAACAAAATTACATATAGAAAAACTAGATAACGCATACAATGGCCAAGGATTGTTAATCAATGAAGATCGTCTCATGGAATGTCAGGATTCAACGAGACACGGTGAAGAGAGGGGTGATGAATCGCCTTCTCTCTGAATGGCATGGGGATATCACCTTGTTACAGGAGACAAAGATTCAATCTTGGACGAATCAGTTGTGGTCCTCGATTTGGGGGACTTATCCCTCGAAGTATAGAGCTTTACCAGCTATTGACAGTGCTAGCGAGTTACTTGTTGCTTGGTGTGGGGACCTCTTGCTTTGTGAGGCCAAGCTGTTGGGAAGTCATGTGATCTCAGTATTACTGAAGGACAAGAGGACAAGATCTTCCATTGCTATCTCATGTGTGTATGGTCCAACTGATCACTAGCTGCATCCGCAGCTTTGGACGAGTCTGAGGGCTACCATAGGCATCTTCCCTTTGGTCGATTGGTTTGGTTAAAGGCGACTTCAACCGACGTCACTCTCCTTTTTGTGGATCGACCAGAGTCCTGTGGGTGCATGATCTAGGATTGACTGACTTCTTGGCCATTGTGAATTGATCTATAGCTCAACATTTTTGACTGACTTCAATGTCACTCTCCTTTCTATGGATCGACCAGAGTTCCATGGGGGCAGGATCTGGGGTCGGCTGACTTCTTGGCCATTGTAAATGATCCCCAGCTCGACATTTTGGATGCGCTGGACTACACCTATACTTGATGTAGTTCACGCTCCAGGTAAAGATTGGATAGGTTCCTTGCTTCTATGGAGTTGATGGCGGAGTTTCTATTGATTAGGATGTATGTGTTGTCATGTTCAAAATATGATTGCTTGCCGATCATCTGGACATCTGGGGAGGAGAACATCCCTCGCTCTTTTTTTAGATTTGAGAAGCAGTGGCTCCTAGAGGATGGCTTTTGGGAGATGGTGAAGAACTTATGGACGTCGTAGGGGGGAGGGATCGACAACTCACCGTCTCTTCTCAAAGCTGGAGGCATTCCGAAAGAGACTTTGCGAGTTCACGAAGGCGAATCATGAGAGCTGCGTTGTCCGTCATTGGAAGGCACATATGGTTATTAGTAATATGGACAGAAGGGAGGACACTAGGGAGTTGTATTAGCTTTAATTATCAGAGAGAGATGCAAACCTTCGGATCATTTTGGAGGAGGACAAGAAGTAGGAGGTGGAGTGGTGGCAGAGATCTAGGCAAACCTGGATCAAAGGGGAGATGCGAACACTAGATTCTTTCATGCGGTGGCAAATGGGAAGTGCCATCGCAACTTCATCCACACCATTTCGGCGAAGGAGGAGCTATGGGAGGGTGATCGTGAGGTGGGCAAGGTGGTCATCCAATACTTTCGCCACATGACCCACGGGATGCTTATCAAAAGTTGGAGATGCCTAGGGCAGGGAGCTTCCACTCTCTTGTATGACCAGCAGACTGCTTGTTAGAGGATTTTCGTTGGATGAGGTCAGGATAGCGATCTTGGAGCTGAATGTAGAGGGGGCACCAGGATTTGATGGGTTCCCAATTTTGTTCTACAAGGAATTCTGGGACATTGTTCAGGGAGACTCGATGAGGGTGATGAACGAGTTTGCGATGGCTAACCGTGGTTTTGAAAGGATTAACAAAGCGATGCTTTTACTATTGCCCAAGGAAGGGGTGGAGAAAATTAAGGACTTCCACCCCATAGCCTTGTCCAATGCAGTATATATGATTGTTGCCAAGGTCCTATCCAACCTCTTGATTTCTGAGCTGGAGAGCGTGGTTGCACTAGTACAGACGACATTCATACTTGACCACTTGATGATGGACAATATTTGTGATGGTGTATGAGATGGTTGGTGATCGGAAGAGAGGGAAGTGAAGAGGTTGTTATGGAGGGTAGAATTCTCAAAGGCTTATGATTGTGTTGATTACCAGTTCCTCTGGTCAGTGCTAGAAAAGCATGGATTCCCTTAGACTTGGATTTCTTGGATGAAGAGATGTGTTACTACCTCTTCCTTCACGGTGTTGGTGAATGAGCACCCAAAGGGTGGTTTCTTGCAGCCGCAGAGAGGCGTTGATTAGGGGTGCCCCACAACGCCGCTACTTTTTGTTCTTATGACGGATGTGCTTGCCACCATGACTGCACATTTGGTACAAAGGGGCAGAATTACATGCTTTACTAGAGAGAATATCTCCAGTCGACTTTTGCAGTACACGAACGATACCATCTTCTTGTCAAGGGGGTGCACGGAGGTAAAGGCCATGAGAGCCATGTTGGACATCTTTGGGGAGATCTCCGGGTTGGTGGTGAATAGAGCGAAGCCTACCTTTGTGCCCTTCGGCTTTCTGAGTTAGAGATTGAGGAGTATGTTGGGTCATCGATGCCTCACGTGGGACTTTACCGATGGCGTACCTTGGCCTTCCCCTTAGTTGTGGCAGGCTGACATAAGCGGACTGGGCATTGGTGATCGAGAAGCTTAAGCCCAAGATGGCGGGCCGGAAGGCCTCGTATCTATCTCATGAGGAAGACTGGTGCTACTGGAGATGGTTCTTACTGTCATACCCATTTTTTCATCTCCGCTCAGATTTTGACAGTGGGTAATCGCAAGCAAATGGATGCTTGCATGTGTCGCTTCTTCTGGGGAATAAATAGTGGGCAGTCAAAAGGGATACACTTCGAGAATTGGGAGACGATGACCACACCGCAAGATCAGGGGGACCTTGATGTTCTCAGACTGGAGGAAATGAACAAGATGCTTTTGCTGAAGTGGGTGGCCCGTTTGTGGGTGGATGGTTTGGACCTTCCCTGCAGACTCATTAGAGAGATATCTATGGCATTCAGGCTCGGTTGTCAGTGGAGGAATCTTCCACTCACTTAGCCTCGACCTTATGGAAAGGGATCGGCATGGACCGCATGGTTGCTCATGAGATCCCTTCGCAAATGTGTCTGATCCTGGGGAACGAGGATCATTTCTTGTCCTGGAAGGACAATTGACCCGGCAATGATCTGCTACATGAGACCTTCCTGCATTTGTACTTCTTGGAGGAAAACTGTAATCTGTTTATTAGGGAGGCCTGGGTTGATGGTCAATGAATGCTGTGTTTTTCGTCTCCTCTTTTGGAGAAACATTTTGATGAGTTCTTGCTCCTGTTTGAGATGATCGTAGACTGCTCCAGTTTGTCTGAGGGCCATGATCATTTGAAGTGGAGTGACGACAATTTCAATGTAAGGAAGGCCTACGAGTCATTATCTTCCAGTGTGACATTTGATCCGGGCATCTTGGAGCGTGACTATAATATGATCTGGACGTTAAAGGTCCCTCTCAAGCTGAAGATCATCCGTTGGCTACACAGGTGGGTACAGATTCTAACCAAGGTCAGAAGATCAGTGCTGGTCCAAGGGGACGACACTATTTTCTCCTTGTACGGGAATGATAACGAGGACCTAAACCACCTCTTTTACTCTTACACCTACATACGTAAAGTTTGGGTTGTTGTGAATGTTCATTGGATTGATATCTCCTCCCACACTGGGTTTTGGAGCTTGCTGGTGGCCAACCAATTTCGGCC
Organism: Ottelia alismoides; assembly: GCA_037367405.1. NCBI lineage: Eukaryota > Viridiplantae > Streptophyta > Magnoliopsida > Alismatales > Hydrocharitaceae > Ottelia > Ottelia alismoides. Next base: position 257,007 of record JAZKJV010008605.1, on the reverse strand, counting down.
CATGGAGGAGCTCTTGCATTTGGATGATTTGGATATCGCGCAACGGTGTCATTTTTTGGTCGGATAGGTTTCATGTTGACAATGTAACTCTTTTTGCTAGATCTCTACTTGAGACCTGACAGTTGTAATGTTTATTATCTTATATTATAAATATATGTGGGGAAGACACCTCGGGAGCGTTTTGCATCAAAAAATATTTAACATAATATACTTCATTTTTACTTGTATATTACTAATGTTACATTAGTAGTTTACATTTCAAGTAGTTTATAATATATGTTGCATATATTTAAAATGTTTAAATGATGCTAAAAAATTATTTATCTAATCTAAAAAAATCGAGAAAATTTTGATTTAAAATTGGTCCATGTGTTAACTCAGACCTTGGCCTAGATTGGCCTTTGATGTGTAGGGCATGGGCCAACCCGACCCAAGCCCTAGACATGGAGTTTTAGATTCTGAACTTGTACGACCTTCCAGTAGAACTAACAAGCAACATATGTTCTACCACCTGGGAAAGCTTGAGAAATCAAGCTCGATCCCTCTGTTTGAGTATATAAATGGCCTTGTGAGGACGACAAATCTTGTGAGACCCCACTTATCCACAGCGTTGAGTAATTGTTCCATATAAAAGTAGTTTTTTACTTTTCCCAAATAAATAGTATTTTCACATCAATTTTCCGAATGAATTGTTTATTCCATAGGTCTAGGGTTTCGTATATAGTGTGAAATTCTCGATAGCAAATAAGAGAGAATTACAAAGATACCAGAGGGGTTACAAATGTCAATGAAATAAAAGAGAAAATATAATAACTCTAACTCTCCTCAAGTTCGAACATATCTGTCGACCATGCCCAACTTCGAGATAAGCCAAGACATACATCTCTTAGGCAGTGTCTTTGTGAGCATATCTGCAAGCTGAGAGCCAGTAAATATATGTGGAGTGCATATTTTCCCGTCTTGTACTGCATTATGTATAAAAAGGTAGTGCACTTTAATATGCCTGGCCCTTTCATGAAAGATTGGATTGGTGGCGATATATGTGGCAGATTTATTGTCACAATGCAATGCGACTGGAGTACTAGCAGGAAGACCAATTTTTGCCAGAAATCATGTAATCTTACATGTGGCATGGGTCATTTCCCTATATTCTGCTTCTGCACTTGTCCTAGAGATAAAGGCTAGCTTCTTGCTAGGATAAGTAACAAGGTTACCTCCAACGAACATTGCATAGCTAGTGATAGATCGCCTATCTATAGAAGAAATAACATAATCTACATCTGCATAAGCAGTTATGTTGGTATGGTTGTTAGCCTTGTAGAAAACGTCACACCCTAGAGATCCCTTACATAACATAGTATTAGGAGAACCTCTTGCCAATGGTTATAGCATGGTCTCTCCATGTGTTGGCTTGCCCTACTGAGAACATATGATATATCAGGCATGGTGACAGTAAGGTAAAGCAGTTTACCTACTAGGCTTTTGTATCGAGCAGGATTTTCAAACTCAGGGTTTAGAGAGATAGTATGCACCTGTGCTTATGTTGGTCTATTGGATGATTTGCATCCAACCAACCATGCCTTTGTAAGAATGTCCACGCGACATTTCCTTTGTGACAATTATAGCCCCTTTGTAGTGTGCGTCGTCTCTATGCCCAAAAATAACATAGTTGACTAAAGTCCTTGGTGACAAGCACCTTTTGAAGAAAGGCATTGGTCTCTGCAATTCATGATTTGTCATTACCAGTCACCACCATATCATCAACATAGACGACCAATATTACAACCCTAGCTATCATCGTCTAACAAAAACAAAGTAGTTAAATGTCATCCTTTGAAAAACAAGAGAGACAATCTCAATAGTGAGAACCCACCTTATGGTCTAGTGGTAGACGCAGTGAGCTCCCACTCCAAAGACCAGGGTTCAACCCCTCCCACCCCCCTTAACTAGTAAAAAAAATCTCAATAGTGAGCATGCCAAACCAAGTCCGTGGACTCTGCTTTAGGTCGTAGATAACCTTATGAATTCGACATACATACTCCCCTTTGGCGGTGTACCCAGGGGGCTGCACTATATAAACCTATTCCTCAAGATCGTCTTATATAGGAAGGTATTTTTCACATCAAGATAGAATATAGGCCAAATGTTGTTGACTACAATGGAGGAATAGCGTGAAATGAGCCTAATCGAGCCACCGGTGAGAAGGTCTCAAATAATCCCACATCATATGTTTGGTAAAGCCTTTGGCAGCTAACCGGGCTTTTAATTTGTCAATCGTGCCATCTGAAGACTGCTTGGTTGTGAAGACTCATCGGCATGCAACTAGATTCATGCTATATGGGCAAGGATAAGATCCCATGTTCCTTCGGATGTAAGAACATCCATCTCCTCATAATGGCCCTTTTCCATCCATAGTCTTGCAATGCATCATGATGATTACGAGGAATTGTGATAGTCATCATGGCATCTGTAAAACACATGTCACTAATAGATAGACTGATAGTAGAAGTAAAGGAGGAGATGGGATGAAAAGTACATTACCTCTTTATTCGTTGCAGTGCTATGAGGATATCCATGAAACCAACGAGCTGCCCATAAACACAGTGAAGCCTGAAGTAGACTTCCTGTCCTTGGGACACCCAGCATAATATGCATATGCACATCCAGAAATTGTGAGATATGTGTCTCTCTGAATAGAAGTCCTGCACCTGGAGAGGACTTCAGATACCTCAAGATCGTGTTGATTGCATCCATGTGAGCCTGCCTAGACTGCTCCATAAAATGGTTGACCATGTTAACAACAAACGATATATCAGGCCTAGTAATAGTAACATATAACAGCTTCCCTACCAACTATTTGTATTGTCTCTTATCCACCTCCACAAAGTCGTCATCATATAACCTATCATTGGGATCCATTAGAATAGTAGCAGGTCTACATCCTGTCATGTCCGTCTTAGATAGAAGATCGATGATGTATTTTCGTTGCATCATTACCATACCATGTTGATTTCTTGCAAATTCTATGCCAAGAAAATAACATACCTTGCCAAGGTCTTTGGTCACAAACTGTTGTCCCAGATTTGAAATCCTTAGTTGCCTGAATACCCTGGTCATCACTGCCTGTAACAATAATATCATCAACATAGACAAAAATAGCAACAGTGCCTCTCTAAGTTCTCTTAACAAAAAGAGAATGATATGCAGTAGACCTGACAAATCCCTATTATTCAATCAACTCTGAGAGATTCTGAAACCAAGCCCTTGGACTCTGCTTAAGGTCATATATAGCCTTGTGAAGTTTACACACCATACTGGACTCCCCCTCAACATCAAACCCTAGTGGCTGCTACATATAAACTTCCTCCTGCAGATCTTCATACAAGAAGCATTCTTGACATCTAATTGGAAAAACAGTCAATCATGTACCACAACAACAACAATAAGAATCGATAGTGTAGAATGGCGCGTAAATAGAGAAAATGTGTCTTGATAATCCACCCCATAGGTCTGGGTGAACCCACGAGCAATCAATATGGCTTTATATCTTTCCACTGAACCATATGCATGGTGTTTCATTGTAAACACCCATTTACTGCCAACAACAGATGCACCTGAAGGAACCGGTACTACACTCCATGTACCACGAGACTGTAAAGCTACCATCTCTTCCTCCATCGTAGATGCCACTGACTACTCTGCAACGCTTCCTGATAGGTATTTCGCATTGCCACAACTGACAATCCAACAACAAACCTCTGAAAATCCCCAGAGAACCGTGGCAAGGAAACATGGGAAGCAAGATTGTGCATAGTACATGCACTCCTCTTCTTCCATAGAGTAATAGGCTAATCCAAGTCCGCAGTATCCTCATAAACTGTATCATCTAAGACATATTGCACCTTAAGCTGCACACTCAATTCACCAGTACCATTAGTAGAACTCAAATTCTCATAACATACCTTGGTTGTGTTGGATGATGGAGGATGCACATGAGCACGAAGTCGACGCTGGTACACCTGCGGAAAGAAAGTAGGCGTGGCAGGAGGTGGGGGTGACGGTGGAGGAGAGGGTGATGGTGTTGGCGGTGTAGTGTCACCTGGAGTAGGCGAAATCTGAGGTAGAAAAATATAGACCTCTTCTCCACTCTCTGTAGGAATGAGCTTGTCACCTACGTGAGAGAAATACATAAGTTGGTGAAAGCGGTGGAGGTGGAGGTGGAGGTACAGACGAAGGAGATGAGGAAGCAGAGTTTGTTGTAGATAAACTTGAAGATAAAGGCATGCATACCTCTTCTCTAGACTATGAAGAAATCAGCTTATTACATGTAAGAGAGAAGAACATAATAGACTCAAAGAAAGTGACATCAACACTAACATAATACTTCCTACAAATAGGGTCAAAACAACAGTATCCCTTTTGAGTCCTGGAATACCCTACAAATATGCACTTGACAATTCTAGGAGAGAGCTTGTCATAACCAGGGTATGTATGATGTGCGAAAGCAACCGACCCAAAAAACGCGGGATGAGGGAGAAAAGATCCTTTTCGGAAAACGCAATCAAAAATGGGATCTTCTCCCCCAACACAGACGACGACATACGATTCACCAGATAGCAAGCTGTTAGAATCGCATCTATCCAATATGAATGAGGAGCATGGCTATGGATCAAAAGGGTCTTGGTAACATCCAAAAGGTAGCGATGCTTGCGCTCAACCACCCCATTCTGTTGAGAAGTATAAGCACACGAAGTCTGATGAACAATACCAAGGGTTCTGAGAAACTACGAGATTTGATGGTTACAAAATTCTAACGCCTTGTCAGAGCAGATATACTTGACATTCACAGAAAAATATTCTTCATTTCATTAATGAACGACCGAATAATAGGACCATCAGACTTGTTTTTAAGCAAAAAGACCCAAGACAACCTGGAAAAATCATCCACAACAACAAGATAAAATCTATAACCACGATGGTTTGAGACACGACTCGGGCCTCAAATGTCAAAATGGATCAACTCAAAAGTATTGTTACTACTACGACTCTGAAAAGTAGACTAGTGATGCTTCCCAAGCTGGCAGGGTGCACTGAAAGGTAACACGAGGGGAGATCTAAGGAAGAACGTGACACAACTTTTGCAGAGGAAGATGACCAAATCAGAGATGCCACACATACGGAGAGACTAATCCATTGTGCAGAGATGAAGTACCATCATATGGAGATTTGACCAGTCTATAAAAGCCTCCTTGCTCACAACAGATCCAATCACCATGTCCACAAGAATGTCCTGAAACATAAGAGATGAAGGATCAAATATGGCACGACAATGTGAATCTTGGTGATTTGATAAATATATAATAAATTCATAGAAAAATCAGGAGCATGGAGAACATTCTGTAGGTGCATCCTTGACGTCAATTGTACCACCCCTGACCAGTAATAGGAGAGTGAGTTCCATCTGCTATGATTACTGATTTACCTGGATGAGTCGACCTATGTGTACTAAACTGACTTCTGTCACCACAAAGATGGTGTGAAGCTTCTGAATCCATGATCCATTCCTCTGTCCTATAATAGCTAGTAAGAGCATATGTTGTACCAGATGTAGATACAGATGTTGAGGCAGTTACCTCTGAGAATCCTAGAGGAGCACTTGACGAGCTAGATGTAGGCATGATCTCTCTCAAATGAGCTACAAGATCATCGAATCTCTTATCGGAAGCACGAGGTGGAATACTAACATGCTCAGTCTGCTCTGCAACATACGCTGAAGGAGGAAAACCATGCTTAGAAAAGCATGTATCCTCAGAATGTCCAGACATGTGGCAGTAAGTACAAGGCTGATGTGGTCGTCTACCCCATCTCCTACCACTTGTACCATGACCATGGTATTGTGTAGAGCTTCCTCTACCACGAGAAGCAGCCAGAGCAGAGGAAGTTTAATGCTGCTGAGTAACACTACACTGTCTGCTAGAAGATATAAAAAGCCTGCTCAGTCTACGATATGCCTCCTCCATTGGAGGTGTGGTGGCATCTATAAGCATCTGCGATCATGCAATGCCATACTCAGGATCAAGAGCTGCTAGAAACACTCCGGTCATCACAGAATTTCTGTACACCTTGAGTTATTCTGGCTTAGTAGTCAAGGGGATGAGATCATGAAACTTCTCAAACATACCCTTTAGAGAGGTATAGAGGGTATGGAGAGGACGTCCATTCTGCTTCGAAGTGAAGATATCATGCTGGAGTTGCAGTTCGATTCATTTTTTATCGGGGAATACGTGGCGGCGAGAATGTCTCGCATAGCCTTTGCAGTAGGTTGACTCAGAATTTCATTGGCTATCTCCATTGATATAGTCCCAGGTAGCCATACACGCGCATACGCATCGCCTGCCTCTCATGAGGCATTAACTCCAGTCTTGTCGCTAGGTTCATCCTGCTGTGTGAGGATGTGCTTCTTGTCATTACACTGCATTAGGCTCATAAACTGCATAGCCTATAAATCATAATTTGTCCCATCCATCATGACAATGGGTGCTGGACCTTTAAAAGCACCCAGGAATGAGACCTCGGCTTTGGAATCAACTCTATTATCTGACATGATGACAACAATGACAAAGACTAGTGTTGTAGACAAGATTGACTATGTCTACACAATCATATGGGAAGATGGTTGTGGGTGTAGACTCATACCACAACCTCTTCCATCTGTTTGAGGTCTCTATAGGTAACTAGGATGATTTTAGACGATCAAATCAACCCTAGAAACCCAAAGATCATATCTCGAAACTATCGAACAGGGACCCCGAGTGAGCCACGCAGCCCCTAGAATGAAGATGGAGTACGCAGAGTATGGCAGGGATAGCAGGCTACAAGGTTTGCAGCCCTAGGCTGCTGTACCAGGGGCCGACGGTGGCAACATTGACTACTACTACTTGCGGCGACAGCCTCAGCTGCTGCTGCTGCTATGTGGCGACAGCGACGTTGGTCGTTGTTGCTGCGTGAGGCACGATGGTGGTGGTGGCAGTCGGCGATGGCCGTTTCGCTCTTGGCAGCGATCGTGTAAGGATTTTGGTGGGGAGGGATATCTAGGGCACATGCTCTGCCTTAGGATCGTTGCTCTAATACTATGTGGAAAGCGAAAATATAATTGTATTTCATCGTAACCCTAGAGCTACTTATATAGGAGAAAAGCTCTATAGGAAAATCACATAAAGTGGACGGAATAAATAAGAAATATAAAAGAACCTCAGAGATATACAAATATCTCAACACTTCCAATAGGATGTAGTCCTTCCTGAGTTCAGGAAGGCCGGCCCTATTTTTGTAAAAAAACAAGATGATTTTAATAGAATACATATACAGTTTGTATTATAATGTGAAGTTTTGATGTTTGTAGTATAATGTGTACCTTTATATGCAGTTTTGTATTTATAATGTGCAGCTATAATATAAATTGTATGCGTATTCTACTAAATTGCTCGTATTTTATAAAAAAAGCGGGCGGTCTTCCTGAACTCAAGAAGGATAGTGTCCTATTGTAAGGACCCCCTTATACACACACATATACATATATATAAAAGAGGCTAATATCCTGACGACTTTCTTCACCAGTGCAATCCTTTCTTTCGCAATCCTTTCTTTCATATCTCTACATGAGTGCAACTCCTTGTTATCTCATCTCAAACCCATCCTCTTCTCGTGCAAGATGCCCCCCAAATTTGTTTTTTATTTTGTCAGTAAATCGAAGAAAGAAGACGCCATTCGTGACCAGAACCCCATCTGCCAAAAATAACTAGAAGATGACGTATTACTAATTGAAATCAAGCATTAGTTTTAGACTAGGCATCCATATATTACAGTCACAGCAATAGCGTCTGACAAATAACATACTACAGTCTAACCACATAGAAGAAAACATTCACTATAAGGGATGACATCCACGAGCTTGTTATTTTCCAAATCCTATAAACTTGTTATTTTCTTTTCATTTTCCTACTATTTCAAGATGGGTACTATAAAATTTCGTTCAAAAGCATGCTTGCTCGTGTGTTCCACTTATTTCAAACTCTGGGATTTAGAGAAACTTTCGATGAAATTTAGTGCCCAGCAAGTAATACATTACTTTAGGGAACCTTTCACGTATATTCAACCTATCACATCTAAATGACAATACTGCGGAATTCAAACTCAGGCCATTCTTATTCAACTGCTTTTTTTTGTTGAAAAGCGAATCATCTGGAACATGAAGTTCTTACAGTACCTTGTATCTCGAACACTAAGGTCAAGAAATATTGTCCAATATGTGCAGCTTCAACATCCAGTAAAATGTCAAGATTATATTAGAAGATATTAATAATTCTAACTACAACAACAAAGCCATTTCCCAGATTAAGCAGGGTCGGGTACATGGATTCTTTGTCTCCATTCAGATCTATCTCGGGTCAATCTCAGACTTAGATCCAAAACACTAAGATCCCTTTGTATAGTCTCATTCCAACACTTATTGGGCCTTCCTCACCCTCTCTTAATGGGCTCAATATCCCAAAACTCGCATCTCCTAACTAATGCATCATCCGACCTTTGCAAATAGCCAAACCACCTTAAGGTCATGTTCACTTGGAGAATAAGCACTGTAATAAGGGGTCAATTCCCCGCCTTATGCGGTTCCCAAGAGTATGGCCATTCGCATTCACGTCACATTATTTCATCTTATTCCACCCTTATGCATATCTTTATTCCATCTTACCTACCTTTATTCCTTATTATTCTCCTTATTCCAATCTTTCCATTCAAACATAGAACAGACCCTTATTCTCCTTATTTATTCTCGAACCAAACACCCCCTAAGAGGTTTTCTCGTATCTTATCCTCGATCAAAGCTACACAAACTTTCCTTCTAATTGCATCATTCCGAATCCGATCTTTACATGTGTCCACACATCTACCTTAACATTTTCATTTATACTACTATCATTCTATGCACATGTCTATGGTTCACTGGCCAACATTTAGATCTATAGAGCATAGCAGGTCTCACGGCTGCTTTGTAAAACTTTCCTTTGAAAATGAATTTTCTTATCACAGAGAACAAGAGAGGCTCTTCTCCACTTTAGCCAACACGATTTATTTTATTAGTAACATCTCTATCAATTTCCCTATCATGTTGGCATGTCGCAAAATATAACCCAAGTATCTAAAAGAATCTCTCTTCCGAATGTTATCATCATCAATCTTCACCTCGATTCATTCACTATTGCTTTCATCAAAAGTACACTCCATATATTCAGTCATAGATCTACTTATATGAAATCCTTTAGTCTCTAATGCATGTCTCCAGCATTTACTCCATCTCTAGTCTCATTAATCAACACAATATCATAAGCAAATAACATACACCAAGGTATCTCATCCCGAATGCAACTTGTCAACTCGTCCATAATCAAAGTAAAAAGGAATGGACCCAAAACTGAACATTGATGCAGACCAATGTTGATATCAAAAAAATCAGTATTCCTAGACTGGATCCTTACATAAGATGAAGTCATATCATATATATCTTTTATGAGGTTAATGTATAGGATAGGTACTTGTGTCTTCTCTACAACTCTCCACAGTATCTCTCGTGGGACAAAATCATAAGCCTTCTCTAATCAATAAAAATCATATGGAGGTTCTTCTTTTTAGCTCTGTAAATCTCCATCATTCTCCTCAGCAAGTGGATGTCTTCAATAGTTGAGCGACCAAGCACGAATCCGAATTGGTTTTCTTTTACTTTGTAAACTTGCCTTAACCTTCTTTCGATCACACGTTCCCAAATTTTCATAGTGTGACTCATCAGCTTGATACGTCTGTAATTTGAACAATTTTGAAAGTCTCCTTTGTTCTTAAAAAGAGGCACCATGATGCTTCTCCTCCAATATTCATGCATTTTCTTGCTTCGCCAAATATTTGAGTAAATTTGTAAGCCAAGTCAAACCACGCTCACATAAGAATCTCCATACTTCTATAGGAATGTCATCAGGACCAACACATTTCCCATGTCTCATAACCTTCAACGCATCCTCTACTTCTTTCCTTTGTATTCGACTATAGCTTGCACGATTCAAGTAACTTTCACTACTAGCTAGATCTCCCAAAGTGACCTATCTATTTCCTTCCCCATGAAAAGCTTATGGAAATATTGCTTCCATCTAGTCTCTATATCCTTCTGAGTAAGAAGTACGTGATCTTCCTCACGAAGAATATTAACAAATTCCAACAAATAGATTAAAAATCTAGAAGTAATTTTACATAATGTTATAAATCCAGACTGAAAAATAGAATAACTGTAGTTATAATTCTAACATGGAGTTTTCTGAAGTTGTACCAAATGATTCTAGAAGATTTAGGACTTCCAAACGAGAGGAATGCTTTTTTATGCCACAGTTTGAAGGTGGCTAACATTAGACAAAACGACATATTTATTAGTCAGATTAAGACAAGTCAAAAGAATACCTTCTCGCTGTCTATACCCTCTACCATTTCAAGATTTGGTACAGCACCTGCATGGATAAAAGAACGAATTAAGTTTTTACACAAGACAAAGAAAATAGACTATTAGTTTACACAGGATTCCTTTAACTACGAAAAGAACATTCTCTAAAACCTTGATTAGAATTGGAACATATCTTAACTATTTCTTCCAACGATTTACTTAGGATCTCTTTAACTACGAAAAGAACATTCTCTAAATCCTTGATTAGAATTGGAACATATCTTAACTATCTCTTCCAAAGATTTACTTAGTTTCTGTCAGATTCGGAGATGGTGATGGTCCAAGGAAAGGCACTTGCCCGTCAGATTTAGAGATTTTATTGACAAAATTTGGGCAAACATAATAGTTCATGTCCTAGAAAATCAATATACCCATCCTTTTCAGTGCAGAATAGACATCCTCCTTAATTTTACGCACACTATTTTAAAATACTCTACGTGTTACCTTCTTCTGAGGGGGATATCACCCCTTTTCCACCTTTGAGAAGTAACTGTATCTCACAGAACGTACCCCATACACTGATAATGGAAGGGGACAGGATGACCACAGGAAATGTCAAAGCAGGTGGAGAAAGAATATTATAGGTGGACAACATTTGATGATGGTCATATACATGGCTACTAATACGGGATAACAGTGAAGTAGTAGTATGTGACAAATGCTCTCTTCCCCAGAGGAGCAATCAAGCAGAGTGAAGAAGCGAGAGAACGAGGAGAAGGTGGAGGAATACCGTGAAGAAGGAAAGGTAGGCCATGCTGAGAACAGCGGCATGGATGGTGAGGGGAGGAGATGAAGAGCATGTAGAAGCAAATAGAGAAGAAAGGCAAGGCACACAGCCATTCAAATTCGTGTTGCTTTCACTGCAGAGAGGATGGCCACTTGGAGGCCTCTTGCAAGGGATCGATGGTTTGCTTCGTGTATGGGTCAACCACCCATCACCGTACAGCTTGCATGGTGAGAAGGACTTGTCAAAACATTGTGTTGGCGGAGTTTTCAATAAACCCATCAGCTATTCCGTGGAAGGAGTCCAAATTGGTGCCTTCCTAGGTGATGGCAGCTTGTGGACTGGATGTAACACCCCACAAATTTTGTTTTTTTTCGATTTCTTAAAACCTATTCAATATTATATTCAAAAGAAGCGTCTCGTCGCAAGCTTTCCAACGAGTCCAAAAACGCGTAATTCCAGGTTCGGATGTGGGAGATACGAATGTTTTAGTGAAGAGGGGTCATGGATATTGATGGGAATTAAGGTTACGGGATTTGGTTAACTAATTACGGGTTAGGGCTATTTTAGGGATCGTAAAACTAGGGTTTTAGTCCTAACCTATATTAAAAACCCCATCCTTCATCTCCCCTCATTCCCACTTCTTTCCAAACCCTAATCCATCTTTTTCTTCCTCCACAAGTCATTCTCTTATCCATTTTCCCTCTCCTTCAGAGAATCAAGGAGAGAATGGTGCCATCACCATTATCAAAAGCTCTCGAAGCCACGTAGCTTCGCGATAAGAAGAAGGCGAGGAGAGCCATCGCAAGGGAAAGGCAACCTTCTCATTGGACTCGTGATTGGGCAATCGAGCACGTGGATCAAAGACGTGCACGAGTATAGGTAACGGATCTCAACCCCCTCCCTTCAATCGTTCTTTTTGCGATTATGGAGGATGTTGTTTCGGTGGATGATTATTCGCTTTGATTCGGCTCCACCCGGATCTTCTTTTGATGTTGGTACAATCTTGTTACTCGTAAAAAAACGTCCATCGATCTTCTTGTGATTAAAGTAGTCTATTGATGAATCTTGTTTTCTTTGAATATTATTATCGGTATTCTTCTCGTTTCAGATTAACTTGATGATTCGGTGATAATAAAATATGAGTCTATACATATTCTTTGATATGGGTTTGACGCTATGAGTCCTTCACTTGAAACCATGTTTTCCTTTAGATGCATGTTGTGCACACGTATACATGTAAGTATGGAAGGTTAATTGAATAGTGACATTACAGGAGTCGTTCCTTAAGAAATCTAGTGCAGAGAATGATTTCAGATTAGATGTTACATGTTGCTAATATTATCCATGTTTTTCATACATGGTTTTTATATATAGGATGGAAGGAAGGAGTTTTGTCCATAGTTTTAATTTTTTTGTTAAAAAAATATATTAGGAAGGGTGTAACAACTATCTCAACGAGATCCTGGATTCTGTGATTCAAAAATCCTACTTTTTAGTTCAAAGAGGTTATATATTCAACTACTCGCATAAATGTGTTAAACACCTATATGAATTATGAAACTTAATATGAGTAAATTATTCCTATAGTTAAATATTAGAAAATAAATTAATACGAAAATGCTATTATACAAGAGAGAATATAGGGTGGAAATATCTCTCTCTCTATCTCTATCTCTTCACATGCTTATAATGGTGATAGCAAGAAACTGGTAGTACTCCTATAATAGTCAAAGTATGGATGTATTGTATTATGTCCAATTCACTTGACATATATTCATGAAGTAGGTTCGAATGTTATGTTTAATCTTTTAATCATACAATGTCCACCAGTTATGATATGATCACTCGTTATAACTTCAAAGGACCATCGATCGTATAATGGGTGATCATGGTAAAGTATTAGGATAATCTACGTGTACAACATAGAATTGTGTATTTAAGGACTAAATAGTATAATTAAGGTCATGTATATTTATGTACTAGGTGATTGTCTCCACCTTTTGGCCGAGTATAGCCTGACATGTGTATTATTATGGATATTCTATGGTACATATCACAACAATCTATGGTCACTATTATATTTATTGTTCGTAGCAAATCCTCTCTCCTACACGGGTGATAGTTGGCATATACATATGCTCTGTATGGATATTAGATGGGGATAGCCTAAATAAATCAGTGAGGAGTTTCACATATATCAACAAGCTATTGATATCAGATGATAAGGTGCTCAGTAATCTAATCCAATGACTGGATGGGAGAAGTAATCTTGTGTTTAGATATGGCATATATACTTGCCTATGTTTGGAAGAAAATACCAACGAGATGGACTGTGAACGGTGAATTAAATGTCCTTGTTATATTGGATCAATGATTTTTATTTATTGAGAACCAAGTTGTTTACTTCTAAAGAATGTATCAGTACGCATGTATGAAATATGAATACTACAAGTGGGTGCACACCCTTGTAGTTCAGCTGAGACAACAATGAGTCATCCCCACTCGAGGGGCATCACAGAGTGGGGTGGTGGTAGGTACTCTGGTGGAATTGAGGTGGATGCACGCGTGCGTTGCACCATACTGATCCGTTTTTGTTGCACTTGTTAGGGAGCGAGCGAGACTCCTCCGGCAGACTCGATTGACAGAGTTACGACTCGTTGGGCACATACGCCCTGTCTCGTGCGTCAGAGTACTACCAACTAGACTAGCTGAAGGATCGCGCTTGCGCACAGGTTTTAAATTGCACTCTGAATTGAGTGTTGCAGACTTCTTTTCTAGTGCAGGCTTTCTCCTTTGACAGGCGAGTCTGGATAAATATATGGAATTATGGATTAAGATATGTCAAAGAATTGATTTTTATTGCGTACGTGTTAAAGGCCTAGAATATAAGTGATTGTACATTGCTAAATGCTTTTAAAATGTTCTCTCCTAAACTTGGTCGGTTACTGCATTTGCATTACCTACCTATAATCTCTTGATTTATAATTTACCTTATCATTACTGAGCCAGTTGACTCACAAGTTACATTCTTTGGAAATCTAACAGGAAGTTCTGTCAGAACAGGAGACGGAGGCTCGCATTTTCGGTGGTGCATCTGTAGGACATTGTTGAGGTTGAGGCTTAGTGCAGTAGTTGTTTTATTTCCTTCTGTTTCATCTATTATGATGTAATAAAGAGACTCTGAGGTTTTATTGTTATCCTTTTTGTGGGCATCTAGTTATCAATGGAAGTTAAATTTTTCTTATAATTCTTTTTGTATGAATGGTATATCATACAGGTTGTCTATAACTGTTGTTGGGTAATAATGTGAATGGGTGTTAAGATGCGCTTCCGTCGAGGTGGGGCGTTTCACTGGCGACCTTGATTTCCAATATCCTAGAGCCATCATGCTTCAAGGATCTAGTAGATCCCAGGAGAGGGGATATGTGCTTTCATGGCATGTTGATTAAGGATGGGAAGACTTCTCATGGAGGGTGATGGTGCTGGGTGGAGCTAGTGCTTTTTCGAAGCCCCTTTATAGTAATGTTCGTGTTGCTAGGCTTCTCCTCGTGTAATAGGACCTTGACTCCCTCTCGATGGCTCATGCGAGATTCGGGAAGGTTGACCGACGAATGTCCGATGGCCTCGCATCAGGCATCGTAATCGATGTTGAGGTGGAGATAATGGGGCACCCCATAACCTACTGATTGACAGAAGGTGGGAGTGACCATCCTTGTCTCTTCCCTTATGTTTCACTCAACGTGGGGAAAATCTTTTTGTCCTACTTTTATTGGAGATATCAAGGATTATGCAGGTGATGGCAGCGGAGGATGAAGGATCGAAGGAGCAACCTTCCGATGACACCGACAATGGTGTGGGGGAGCGATCTGTTGAACGTTTCAAGAATCCTTCCACTTAAGGCATGGGTCCACTTCATGGTTGGGTTTTGGACCATATTGTTTTAGGTTAAAATGACCATGCTTTAAATATGATGGTCACTGATATCATCTGGGACTTTATGGGAGAAGGAGGTTTCAGCAAGGAAGGAAGAGATCAAAGGAGAAAATGCTCTTTGTATGAAACCAGTAACATGTCTTTGTACAATGTTCTTTGGGGTTTGCGGATTATTTCCAAATGAAGTTCATCATTCGAAATGTGCGGGACTTTGGGAAGCATTAGAAGAGGAGGCATGTTAGTACTCTCTTTGGAAGTTTTTTTGAAGCCGAAAAAGTGGAAACACATGTAGGTGTCCGCCCCAATATATTAAACATATATATATTAAAAAATCAATACATAAGCCAACACTCGAGGAGAGTCTTTGCATGAAGCACCACAATCTCATCATAGAACCACTCAAAGAATAAACAATATAGTTACGAGCAAATTAAAGTGACCACATTGCAGTAAATGGTTTGTGAAGATCAAAACTTGGGCGAAACCGCAAGTTGAAAAGTGACTCCCAGAAAGTAGACCGGCAAGAGAAATCCATCCACTCGAGCCCTAAATGCATCCAAACTTCATTAGAATTATGCACTGTAAGAAAAGGTGTTCCACTGACTCCTCTACAGGGCCACCTTTCTCTAGTTGAGGACTCTGCCACGTATCCAAAGCCATAAGAAAATCTTCATGCGACATGAAATCTTTAATCCCCAAATCGCCCTGCAATCTCTAATCAACTCGTGTGGAAGGGATTCATCTATACTAATCAGTTTCATGTACATCTTCTTCACAGAAAAATCTCCTTCCCTCCATACCTAATGATTTCTCCCTGAATTTGGACCATCAATTGGAGTGAGCAACTCCATAAGTCCCATAAAGTCCTAAAAATGCTGCTTCAAGAAATCCATCGTGAATGATGGTAATCAGACACCCTCAATCCAAATGTCAGACATGCACCCATCATTATCCGTGGCCAAAGCATATAGAGACAGGAATCGGGAGGAACCACCATCCATCAAATTATCATTCAAGAAAGAAAAACAACTGTCACCTAGCTCTACCCTAAAAAAATGAGGGAGATCAGGTGGGACTGCATGTATACCCTTCTAAAAAGTTGTCTCAAACTGTGGATGACGAAGATCTGGCGAATCCTATGAATGGACATCGTAAAGTATGCAAATTAATCTACAGTAAGTATCATCATTGTCACCTCGGATTCTCATGACCCACTTCACAGCAAGGCATGGTTTATCTCAACCAACCTCGGAAGACCAAGCCCCTCTTTCCTCCTTGCCAAGAGTAGTTGTCTCCCAATCAACAAGATGCAAGCCAGACCCAGTCTAATGCCTTAGAAGAACCTTCACATAATCATCTCCAATCTGTGAAGAATGCCCACAGGAAGTAATCTGGATGACATAAAGGATATAGGGATGGCTGCCAATAATTCCTTGACTAGAACAAGATGCTCGCCACACGATAACAAGGAGCAGTTCTACCCAACTAACTTCCTCTCCAATTTCCCTATCACTTGTAGCCAATTTGATAAGTAATTACGTCCACCCCAAGCGACAGCCCAAGGTAGCCAATATGCATATTACCACAGAGGCATGCCAACTCCCTTCCATACGCAATTGCCTCCTCCTCAGACATGCCAAAGGGTATCACTAGATTGTCTTTGTATCATCAATCCTAAGAGTTTCCCAAAAATCTCTACCACCATCGCCATTCCCCTTACCTTTTCGACTCCCTCCTCCACAAAAAAATGGTGTCATCAGCATAATGGAGCATAATAATGGAGATCCCCCCCCCCCTCCAGAAGAAAAACCTGAAGATATCTCATGAACCGCCACCTAAATTACCATTCGCGGAAGCACATCAGCAGTCTAAAAGGACATCCATGTCTAACTCCTCTCTAAGGCTGGAAGAAACTACCTTCGTACCATCGGTTGATAT
Organism: Ottelia alismoides; assembly: GCA_037367405.1. Lineage (NCBI taxonomy): Eukaryota > Viridiplantae > Streptophyta > Magnoliopsida > Alismatales > Hydrocharitaceae > Ottelia > Ottelia alismoides. The sequence continues at coordinate 239,869 of JAZKJV010008605.1, read as the reverse complement.
CTATATAGGCATCTGGTAAACAATTCAAAAAGCTACTTACATTCAATATCGCGCATATCATACATATCTATACAAGAAATAAGCTATCTTTACCGATACACGATCCCAATCAGATTCAGGAGTGTGTTGAGTGGCATGGCATTCCTGCATCCTGAAAGTGTGACCATAATACCAAACCAACCTCTTTGTTCCCCTTGACCATCCCCCTGTCAACAGATACCGAGTGTATCAAATTCATGCGTCTTCTCCCACTTGCCATGAAATGGAAGAATCTTGCATTTACATCCCCTTCTCTTAGCCACTTATGCCTAGATCTTTGCCTCCAAGCAACCTCCTCCTTCTTGTCCTCCCTAAAAATCTCGTCCAAATGACCTCCCCTCAAGACCACCTCCTCTGTTGTCAGCACCCTCTCATCTTTCCCCATGTCCAATCTGTGCAGCATCCAGCACCTTTTGCCTCTAAGCTCTGCGCTGCACCCTGTTGTCCCTATTGAAATCCCTCAAAAACCTCCTAAGTACCGTCAGCTTGCTTGTAAATCTACATGTCGTCGACCCATCCGTCCGGCATTCAGCCCAGAACCCCGCTACCACCTCCCGAAAGCCCTCTTTTAGTAGTCATACTCTCTCGAATCGCAAGAACGAGCATGGGCGATCCGCCTCCCCCGAGTACCAAAGCAAAGGCGTGTGATCCAACTGCGCCCTAGGAAGGGTACATGCCCCAGCCAAAGGAAACGCCTCCAAAGCCTCAGTAGACAGTAAGAATCTATCAATACGGGATTGAGACCGCGAGTTCCGCCAAGTGTATAGACAACCTGTTGTGTCGACCACCTGGAGGTCGAAACCATTGACCATCTCATCCAATTCCGATAAACCACCATCATTCCCACCTCGCCCCCCAGGGCGGTCCTCCGGCCGCAGCGTCACATTGAAATCCCCGACGATGATCAAAGGCACACCTGGGAATCTGGCCCTAGCCAGCCACAACTCCTCCACCAAACTACCAACACTGACACCATTGCACTGGCCATACACATTTGTAGCCAAAATACCCACGTCATCCGCCATGCGCCTCAACATGATCGAGAATGAGAAAGCCCCGTGCACCTTCTCCACCATCTCCAGCTTAGGCACATCCCACCTAGTTACCAGACCTCTAGTTGTTGCCTCCGTCGTAATTGCCTTGAACTCTCCCAACTTGTTTCCCCCAACCCCCCTCTACTTCCCCTCCAGTTCCCCTGAGATCTTCGTTTCTTGCAACATAGCCCCGTCCGCCCTCTACTGCAACAGCAACTTCTGCACCGCCAAATGCTTCTCGGCCTGATCCAGGCCCCTCACATCCAAGTGATCAAATTCATCTGGGCACCTCAGAGACCCCCATAGGAGGCACCAGCCCAAGGCATACCAAAACATCCTCTCCAGTCCTTCCCCCCAACCCTTGTGCCACCTCCCCAACCTCCAACTCCCCTTCGACATCCATCGCCTGCCTCCCTCCCTCAATCCAAGGCACTTGCTGCCGCAAAAATGCAACAACCTCCTCCCGCATAGAAGCATCAGACACCACCTGCCGCCTATGAGGAAGGGCATCATAGTAGAGCCCTCCGCATGTTGACCCGCCTCCCCAACAACACCTTTCAGCAACCCCTCGCTATCCAAATCCCCGCCACCCTACCAAGCGATGTCAGATCTCCAAACACCGCAATTGCCTTTTTCTCCTTCAAGATACACCGCAATTACCATATTCCAAATCTTCCCCCCACCTCAAACTCACTACGTCGAGCTTCAGGCTGAGGAGCACCCCCAGAAGATCCCACCAAACTTGATGAGTCCTCGGTCCCATTCTACATCAGGTCCTCGAGAGTACCACCGCGACCTGATAGAGAAGGCAAATCCACCACAAGAGGTCGAGAGACAAACGTGTAGGTCCTTGAACCCCCGGCTCCGCATACTCGTAACCATCAGGCATAGGAGACGCATCCCAATCGCATTCCCCAAAAACGAGCATCGGGTTCTGGGTCGCCATATGTACTGGGAAGCTCTCAGTACTCGGATCAACCAGCGGATCCAAAGCCACATGAGCAACGTCTTTACCAGCCTAATTCGAAGCCCCGCAAGCAACTTGGCGACAGACAAGCGGATCCTCATGTCGATTGACCTGAGATCCCATTGAGTAGCCAAGCAGATCCTCCCATTGATTCACCTGAGATCCCATTCAGTTCTCAGCATTGGCACCGACAAAGCAGTTCGAGGGTCCGACAAAGCACGTCGCACGCCCCGAGAACCCTGTCAAGGCCTTTGCATAGGAGGCCCGATTCCTGAAACCGCTTGAGCACTCAGTCTTCATGCCAAAGTTGCGTTCGAAGGAAACCCATCCCTTACCTAAATAGGCACACGGGATTCAAATTCTCAAAAAAGGAGCTCCTTCCCTTTCAGCGTAAGTTCCATCAGATCGGACTTTACGACCCATCTCCGACCATCCTCCAACCGCATCCACAATAAGCCTTTCTTCTCATACCTCCAACATGAAATCACAGCCCCTGAAGCGAGTTCCGAAGCACACCGCTAAAGGGCACTTGAGTTCTGATCCAAGCGCACCCACCCACAGCGGTTGATCACACCTGAGGCCACTCGAAATGACCTTGTACACCTGGATCACCAGCGTCAGCAACTCCCGCACCACCTCGATGCTCCATCCCATGAGAGGGAGCCCTCTCATCGAGATCGGTCTCCCCCTCTACCGAGAATTGCTCCAGCCATCCCTTATTGATGGGGTTCACCAGTGAACCCTCCTTCCAGCGCCACGCAAGAAGGCCAATATCTTTTGCGCCTCCACCACTGATAAGACGCGCGCACCACCAGGACGTCCAACTTCACAACATCGCCCCCGAAGCTGCTTCCAACCGCCTGATCGATGTCCTCCATCACGTCTGCCAGGCACTGCCCTTCCAACCGACAAACACCCACCAGCAAACACCCATCCCCTACCCCGCTAGCAAAAGCTTCCGCACCTTAAGGATTTCTCTCTGGCTTCCTCGGGCAGTTGAAGCTTCTGTGCCCACTCCTCCTACACTGGAAACACCTTACTTGGTCATGACAGCCTACAGCACGGTGGCCCCACCCCACACACCACAAACATCTTCCTCTGAAACCAAGAGACCCCCCTTCATCCTGCCATGGATCCTTCATCGGTGATGCACGATCCCAACGAGATCTCCGCTCCACTTTCTCCCAGCTGCCAGACGTGTCTCGCACCGCCACAAATAGTAGATGTCGGACTAAACATGAGTGGGGAGTGATTGGAACTTAGAGAGATCCAATTATCCCTCTATTACATACTCCAACACTCACCCTCAAGATGGAGTTGAGAAAGCTGCAACTTGCAACAAAAGAAAATATAGACAACTCATCTTCACCCGATACATCTAAAAGAAACGGGGCTAGACATTTGCTCGAAGTAATCGTTGCTGGTAGAAGAGTCGTTATGACAACCATGTTGTATCTGGTGTAGAGTCGTTGTAGAAGAAGTCCAACACAGAGTAGAAGTCGAGGATAGACACCCGACAAAGTAGTCAATGCTCGATAAAAACGGCTAATAACAATAGTAATATGGAGTGTTGATCCATCATATCATGGATGGGAAGTAGAAGTCTAAGACAATCCCAAATAGAGAAGTCCATGCTGATGTTGGGGATTCTATCCCCGACGATAGGGGATAGACACCCGATGCAATGGTCATCCCCTATGCAGATCTCAAGATTTGGGAATGGGCACCTAATGGTCATAGAAAGACATCCGAGGCAGAGATTGCTTTTAATGAGGATCCACGAATAGAAGATGAGGAACACAAACAAAAATCATGCATATACATCACAAGAAGAAAAAATGCTGCCAAGCTCTCACTCCCCCTTTCTCACTGTTGAGCCCCTGGGATCCTGGTACCTGTTTACAACAAATTCACGGTATTTTATTCATTAATGATCGCACAAGTTATATGAAAATAACGAGAAATTTTTCACTTTTCTGTCATGACATTCAAATCAATATTCACAACTACAGAACAAAAGGAAGATGTACCACCAAATTTTCATTTCATTAATTTTCATGTATTTCTATAACATGTACAAAAGAGCTGACAATTTACACATGTATTAAATATATATATATATATAGAAGAGAAAGAAAAGTATTTTACAATATAACTGAACAAAAATTGGAACAAAAGTTACTGTACCATCTAGAATAGCAGCGGATATCTGGAATCATCAAACAACTACTGAGTTGCAAGCTACTTTCCTGCCACACATGAAAGGTACAAGAGACGTAAGCGAGTGCTGATACTTCCCAAAAACTTATTAAATTAACAGGCATTTAAGGTGATTTCAAAGGAAACAAGTAATAAGGCATAACATAATCAACTAAAAATTTACAACTACTTGTTATGAAAAAGGTTTTTTAGAGATCTTAAATTTAGATTTTTATAATGGAGAAGATGAGATTTTAAATCGATTTTTTATTTTTAAATTTTTTAAGTTTAGTGGATAGTTTGTGTGTGACCTCACACTATGACTCTAAGGCGTAAGGAGTGTCTTAGGGTTGGGATGCCTCCGTAGGCATGCGGTAGGGTATAATGCATCATAATTAAGTTCCCAATATGTTCACTAACTTAGGATATATTCATGGTAGAAATCCAAAGATCTGACAAGTAATGACTGACAATGATTAATGATTCTATGATGGGTTTGACTGCAATCAACTCTAATCATTACTATCGTAATTGATTTCAATCTCAGTCATAGTCATATCCTCTTGTAACTCGTTTCAATCTCAATTTGTAACTCCTTCAAATTTTCAATTGTAATTAATTCAATGTAACCCTAGCTAATTCAGATGTAGCCATAGATGATTCAGATGTAGCATCACCAAGCCTATTGGCGGAAAATAACCAAAACTCAAGCGATGAAGTCACCTACGAGACTCTTCCGTCTGGCCCATTAAATGGAAGTGTGGTCAATTAGAGGATAGGTCTACTTCAAAACTATGCTACTAAGACGGGTGAGACTCTCCAGAAAAGACACTCTAGAAATCGGGCCCGCTTAGTACGGGCTAACGAGCTCATACGAAAAAACTAAAACCGAGAATCCCCTGCATGTGTATCCTAAAACAGAGGGTCAGCAGAACTAGTCAAAAGTCGGGTGTCGGGATCCCAACGAGGCGTAAAAACACTGCAAGCTCGCGTCAAAACCGTGAAAAGGACTGAAATCCTAGACCCACGCACTTGACGGTCGCTGCCCTAACCGAGCTTCTTATCTCCCGCCCAGTTGAGGGCCATCACGCCCTCGCATGGTCAGGTGCAAGGGACACCATATTAGGCATGAATATTTTGGTCAACGATAGGGCATAGCCTTGTGAAGAAACTACCTGCCAAGAGGAGCCCATGCCACCTAACCTCTTCGCTCTTCCATCAGATAAACTTGGTTAATTCTAGAGAAACTATTATGATTTAAATTGATGGCTATATGGTTAAATATATGATTGATTGCATCATTGATTTATTGATAATGGATCCAAAAAGTCATCGATGAAGAGCAATTTAATTTACAATAGTTTCTTTTTAAAAAAAATATCTAGATTAGTCTACAATATGTACCGATATATAAATCTGATATATATATATATAAATTTTTGTAAAAGAAAGAGTAGTTCATTACTTTTATTTACTTGATTCTTTTTTATTCTTTTCTTATTCTTTTATTTCTAGAATTGATAGAACACCAACAACAATGAGGGAAATATCCCATGATCGAACTACAAAAACTTTTAGATCCTATAAAATCTCCATCTAAAAATCCTTGAATTTCGACAAGTCCAATCTTGGGGAAACAACAACCCTCAATCTGAAGAAGAAGTGATATCTTCCCGTATTTGGCATAAAATATCTCATAGTAATTCCTTAGGATATGAAACGATGTTTCTTACATCCTCAACTCCCGCAGTAGAAGTTGATGCGATACACAAGACTTGAGTTCCATTGCATCTTCTCTTTCCTCCGATTGCTTTTAATATTGTGAGAATATCATGAGATACATCTGTACTTCCTAAGATAAATTAACTTCATTTGTATGTGTCGTAAAATGTCTACATTGATTTCCAGGGGCAGTTTTAACAAAATTTCTGCTATAAGTTAATTACTCGTGATCCTGCTTTTGCATTAAGTTAGAAGCGAAGTGGCTATGAAACCTCAGTTTACATATTAGGTTATAACAATAACCAAAGAAATGCGTTATTTAATCCTAAACAAAAACTCCAAGTTAACTATAATATATGGATTTTCCAGTACCTTCAAAATAGTTTAAGAAAGTCATTTTAATTTTCTGAGATTGGTTGTATCCCCTTCTGTTATCCTGGATTTCAAAAAAAAAAATAAACAGAGAGATTGTTTTCTATTCCCTGGATTTCAAAAGGAAAAAATAAACAAAGAGATTGTTTTCTATTCCCTAAAACACAATGGTTCAGTGGAATTATTTCCACTGCTTCCCAGTTAATTTATTAACAAATAAAAGCCAATTTGAATTACCTCTGCTCCTATTACTATCATCAAATCTTTAAATTTTCAACATGCAATCAGAGACTAAAACAGGAGCTTTGAATATGGGTCTTAAATCATATAAAAGGCAGCAAAAGGAGGGTTGGATGGTACATGCATGGCAGCAAGAGATAGGGAGGGAATGTACCTCTAAGAAGATCTCCAAATTTGGAATCACAAGTATATAGGGCTGGAATCTGGAGCAAAAAGGTACAGCCCAGCAGCTTGGATTGCTACACCAACAGCTGCAGGAGGTCTGAAATCAATCTAGGAGCTCGGAGATTGAGATGATTTTAGTCTTCTTTGGGAAAAGAAGGGAGAAGGAAATAGGAGAGGGGAGGGTTCTCGGAAATATGGGCTAATTAGGGAAAGAGTAGAGGGAGGAAATAGGTAGGAAGCTTCCTACTCTCTCTTTCAATTACATCATCCATGACATCAGCAGGCTGACATCAGCCTGCTGATGTCATAATTCCTCTTTTCTTTTTTTTAAAAAAAAACCTGACCTGGAGTACAGTTTGCTGCTACTGTTACTATAGCAATTTTTTATTTTTTTGATTGATTTATTTGAGATGTTAAAGAATGCCCGTATTCACGTCTCGAATGTCGGATTTTGACGCATAATATCTCGATTTGATCATCTCAGAACGATGATCAATATGAGTATAATATTGATATACTTTTGATCGGGTTTGGATGCCCGAGATTTTCGAGATACGGTTTTAATTTATAGTTAAATTTTGCGATTTAAAAATATCAAACGATCTCCGATTGACGAACGGTCAATTCCGTTGGTCTTATTTCGTCGAATCGGACTTTATGACGGTCTCAATTTGTTTCGGAATTTCTGAAGTTGCGTCGTGGCTTTTCCGTAACACGCATTACGATGCGACTGACTTTTGGTCGATTCTGCCCGAATGACTTTTGATATACGATCAATTGGTCAATTTAGACTACTTAATATTGATCGACAACTTTATTGGTTTAATTGGACCCTAATCAGGTTGGGTTCAGGTTTAATTAGACCTGGATGTTATACTCACATACTTGATAGGACAAGGAATATGGATCTTAAGTTGGGAGAAACAAAATGAAGCATGCACTCAATTTTTTTTGTACGGCTCCTCTTTTGTATGACCACCTTTTTTTTAAAGCCATTCATTTTTTGTTGGCTTCTTTTTCCTTTTTTCCTTTTTTCTATTAGTACCTTCATGTTTTTCTTTAGTTGTCCTTTTTTTCAAATCATAACTTTTTTTATTACAGATGTTTCCCAACTCTGGGCCCCAAACCTTTTTTGTTGTAGCCCATCGTGAGCCCGAGACATTCCCCCAAAAATTTTTATACCCACGTATGAAACATAAGAAACGAATGGTTAGAAGGGGGGACTCTTCATCGATTTAGGTTTCCCATGTAGAGAACACATTATATCATCGTTAAGGGAGAAGGAGGTGTCACTGTCGCCTGGAGTTTGGCTGAAGGGATATGCATGCTTGGGAAGGGGATAGATCTTGGTGTGGCTGGAGATGCAGCATCGAGTGTGCGGTATCAAGTGTGGCCTCCTTCTCCCACTCTTTGGGTTCCCTTTGGGGAACCTATTACATTCTCCACTGCCACCTTAAGATCTAGAGGGTGGAGGCATCACGCGGAGGGTGATGAGGAGCTGCACATGTGCCACATTGAATAGACCCACATGGAAGTACCGTCTGTAGAGATGACCAGAACCCATCTCCTCTTTCTTCATGCATGATGTGGAGGTTTTCTTTCTCGAGAAATTAAATGGTGTTGGTGGCGCCTGGCGGTTTCTCGATCGGTGTGCCACCTGGGAGATTGTGCGTGAAGGAAGCCCTAGAATCAAGGTTTTTCGGTTGCCAGTGGGGTTGATTGTGATTTGTCGTGTAGAGTTGTCGGTGGGTTTGATTGTGATCTACCAAGATGGGGCTTGGAGGAGGAGCTTGTAGCAGAGAGGGCATCAGTCGGAGGAGGATAAAGGTGGCACCACCGTTGAGATTAAGGTTCCTATTTAGGAACCCTAGTTTCCTCTGTATTGCATGATCTCAAGAAAGAAAAAGAACATAATCTCCAAAATAATCTTTAAGAACTAAAATCATAATCGAAACTTTGAAACATCAATCCGCAGAACCGCACTACTCTGATAATGTGTTGAAATCTAGAACGCCGAAGCAAATCTCAAACAAGAAAACATAAACATCTTGGGATTTATGTGGAACCCTACTCCCGAAAGAGATGGATGAAACCACGGGAGAAGGCCTTAAAGGGCTGTACATTCTTTCAAAATCTCTCAAAGAGTACAAGAAGTGTGAGGCTCCTTATATAGCCCCACAAACAGACGGAGTCCCACAAATAGTAGATGTAGGACTAAACATGAGTGGAGGGTAATTGGATCTTGGAAAGATTCTATTACCCCTCTATTACAGACTCGAACACTCTCGACATACTATTTTCGATGGATGTGGAGGTTGATATTGTTAATCAATTGTCGACTTAGTAGAGGATGAGGACGCAACCATGGATAAGGCCAAGGATATACTTGTCTACCTTGTATACATTTCCACGTACCAATCCCCCATCATAACATTACTAGCCCAAGTTTGACCAACCTCCAGTAGTCAACCAGGCATCCATTTAGTGTCAATGGATACTCTAATAGTGATACGGTCTATGACTACGAGGCCCAACCTTAAGCCTACAGAACCTACTGAGATTGTGCAGTTATTCATGACAGACTATGGATAACTAATGCAACCCTTGTATAACTCCTCCTCTTCTACGGATTTTGCTTTATCTAACTTATCGATTGAGTCAAGTACTAGTGCTAACTAAACCTCCACATCCTCTCCACAGTGGATCACTAACTTAGGTGTATCCAATCACTTGACTGGTGAAGGTATTGCTCGTACTGATTCATAACTTTCTGTCCATGTCTAGACAGTCAAACTTGCTAATTACATTCATTCACCATTTACCCTGGTTGGTAGGATACAATTTTACTCCTAAACTTATGCTATCTGAAATCTACTATTCCCATATTCCCTTGAGTTCCCTCTAAACTTGCTCCCTATTAGTCATTTATGTTCATAACTTAACTTTTTAATGAGATTTTATCACTCTTTACGTTCTATTTAAGAGATTCTAACACGGCATATTGCTGTTGAGGTTGTGAGAAGGATGTATGCACTACATAGATGGTTTGCCCTTCCTTAATTTCAGTCGATCCCTACCTTAGCACTTTCGACAATGCCACCCTTTTACCCCAGCCCTCTATTTGATGTCGCCCGAACTATCCTCTCTTAAGCCCTTCACGTTCAATGAGTGTCAGCTCGTAAAATACCAACGAGCATCCTTTTCTCATGGAACCTCATCAATTGTCTCATGTTGGTCAAATACATGTGATGTTTGGGACCATTGTCCTATTTGTATTGCTTTGGGACTTTGTTATTTTATGTATTTTATAAATGAATGCAGTAGAGAAATTTGGATTGCTTGATAAAAGATTGTCTAAGATTAGCTTTATTGTTCAATCTTTTTTTCCTAAAACAAAGATATCCTTAGGTTCTTGTAATTGAAAAAATCAATCTGGCAATGCTCTAAAAATTGTGCAGAAAGATTAAAATCGTGCAGAAAAACTGGGTTACTTTCTTTACTTCTGAAGGTACCTTGCATCAAACATTTTGTCTCTGTACCTCCCAACAAAATCAAATTGCTGAGCGAAAAGTTCATCACCTTCCTGGTATTGCCCATATTCTTCTTAATCAAATGAATGTTCTTAACATTACAGTCCCCTCCATTCTTGAGAAAAGAATCACCCCCTTTCTCTCACGCTTTAATTTTTTAATCAAATTTCTGTTTTTAAATCAAATTTTTCTCCGCTTTATCATAACGATAAACCATTTCCCCTACCACTACATATTTTTGAATGCACTATTTATGTTCATAATTTTCATCCTACAAATAAACTATCCTATAGAGAGCGAGTGTGAGCAAGGTTGCAAAAGTCGGTAGTTGGTACTCGGTCGGCTGGGTCATTGACTAAGGATTAATCGGCAGTCAGGCGATTGATCAGATTTAGTCGGACTTTAATCGGCTTTGAATTTATGATTATTTTAAATATATAACTCATTTTTATACATATATTTACATATATTTTGTACATTTTTAAACTACCATAATAAAATAAAAGAAGTAATTGAATTTAAATAAAGCATTAAGCATATTATAATAAGTTTGCTTATAAAAAAGCAAAACATTAAAAAAATGGTATCTCCAAGCAAAAATTGGTCGATTAGTGTACCTCGTCGGAATTAGTTGGTACTCGGTCGGCCACCCCACTGACTAGACTAGTCGGACTTACGAGTCGGGCCAGTCGGGCGATTTTACAACACTGAGTGTGAGTTTCTGAGATATTCTAGAACCAAAGGGTTGCTTTGTTATAATTCAAGTTGTCATTGTTTTATCTTTGTTGAAGTCGCTTCATTCAAGCAAGCCACTTCACTAACTCTATTACCAATGTTCCGTTGTAGTTTCTGGCTCCGCCTCGAGTCTACGAAGGTGGAAGCAACATAAGTGTAGGAAACATGTTTTGAAAGAACTCGGTTTTTCTACCACAACTTCCATTTCTCAATAGTTGACAACAAATCTGCTACCTACATTACCTCCAATCCAATCCTTCATGAGTGTACCAAACATGTTGAGGTTAATCATCATTATATCATAGATGTGGTTCGCCAAAGGGAAGGTTACGACATCATACATCTTATATGATCATAAGCTTGTTGATATCTTCGTGAAGGCACTTTCTCAGAAACAGTTTTCCTCTCATCTCAAGTTGGGTATGATTGATGAATATGTGCCAGCTTGAGGGGAGTGTGAAATAAATAAAATAATTTATGTATTTTATATTTTTCCTTTCTTATTTTATGGGCTTTTATATAATCTATTCCTAGACCCTAAGCTCACCATCTAGGGTTACTGATGTCATCTTCTACAATGTCATAGATTCATCCTCTCGCATATAAGATGAGACTTGACTTACATAGTAAATCAATTCACTTTCAGAAATTTCAAGTTAAAACTTGACATTTAAGCACTTTTCTTTAGATTTTCACCAAAAACATTTGTTTAGATGGAAGAAAGATGGTGTTTCATTTTCTTTTACTTTTCTCCATCCTCTATCATGCCATTATTATAGTGTTAAAAATATCTCAGTAACTGGAGCTAACTTATCAGTAGAGCGTTAAAATATCTCAGTAACTGGAGCTAACTTATCAGAAACGAAGTTCTCTAATCTCGAAAATAGGAAAGATCACATGTAAATCAAGCCAGATCACGTGTAAATCAAGCCTTTGGCAAAGAAAAGGACTTGGTAAAATTTGTGATTGTGATACTCTAGATCCAAAATCTTGGCGTGCATCTATAGAATTAAAATAGAGATAGGATTACCACATAGTACTAACATTCGGAATTTAGGTAAGAGCACATATAGATATTGAGCATAGAGACTTCTCAATAAAAGATATTAAGCATGGGAATAATACGGTGAATATAGTTCACTTGATGATTTGCATGGAAATGATCATAAAGTATAAACATCACTTTAAATAATACCAACAAGGGATTTAGCTTTGTTGCTCTGCAGGTGCCCAATGAAATGCCACTCAATGTCACTTGGAAGCTGCAAACGAATCAAACCGAGTCATATTAATACAAACGAAAATAAGAACTTCTACTTCTGAAAACCAGAACGATTAGCATTCATCTATGAAACAGGGGGAAATATATTGATTTTGACTGACATGCTTCAGGTTAAGGCATTTGAAACTAAATTAAAGCGGTACAAATACAATCACCCCCTCGCTCGTGGGTTTCCTAAGCTTTGGATCTCATGGATGCGCAGGTGCATCTCTACTGCTTCATTCTCTATTATGTTGAATGGCCGCGTCGTTGGTGATCGGTTTCAGCCTAGAAGGGGCGTGCGGCAGGGATGCCCCTTGGCTCCCCTTCTCTTTGTTATTGCGGTCGACGTGCTTCCTCGGATGGCGGCTCGGGTGGTTGATCGTGGCCTTTCCTTGGGATTCTCTTGCGGCAGCAGGATCGTCCCAACACTACAGTATGCGGATGACACTATTGTCTTCATCGAAGGTGGCATTGACGAGGTCAGGGGGATGGCGGGGACTTTGGAAATCTTTAGCGATCTCTCGGGGCTTCTCATTAATCAATCCAAGTCCAAGGTGATTCCTTTCGCTTGGGATGCGGGCTCGGCGGATGCTTGTGGGTTGTTGTTGGGAACTCCTCCGTCCTCGCTTCCAATCGACTACTTGGGGATGCCCCTGGGGGCGGGGAGATCTAGGATTCGCGATTGACACAAGGTTGTGGATAGAGTGGAAACGAGGCTTGTCGGGTGGAGCGCAGCCATGCTCTCTCGGGGAGGTCGGCTCGTTCTTGTTAGGTCGGTTCTTACTTCTATCCCTATTTACTACCTTTCTAACCGGATTATTCCGGTGGGGATTAAGAAGCGTCTTGAGGGTTTGATGCGAAGCTTTCTTTGGGGAAGAAGGGGGCCTTCTTCGCGTGGTCCTCACCTGGTGGGATGGGCGGAGGTGGCTAAGAGGAAGTGCGATGGCGGCCTTGGCATTCGGCGGCTTGATCGCGTAAATGACGCGTTACTTCTCAAGTGGGTTAATAGGCTCTGGGGAAGTTCCGACAGCTTCTTCCCTTCCATTCTGCGTGATCTGCTGTCTATTGGGGTGGAGATGGTGCGGGATTTGGAGGATCGCCGCTCTAGAACCCCTTTCTGGTGTGGGATTTTATCTGTTACTTCGCGCTATTTTCATCTCTTCAATCCTGTTCTCGGGGATGGTAACTCCTTCTTGTTCTGGCGGGATAAGTGGGCAGGTGTGGCCCCTCTCGGTGATACCTTCCCTCGCCTCTGTGCTTTGGCGCGTGATTCTCGGGCGACGGTGGCCTCCTCTTGGTTGGGGGATGACCGGTTCCCATCCTTCGCCAATAACCTCTCTGATCAGCAGTTCGATGACCTCCTGGCTCTCCTCGAGCTGCTTAAGGATGCGCCCAGGCCTTCGAGTGATCGGGATCACTGGATATGGCGCGATGGCGTCTTCTCCACGAGGCGTGCGTTCAGGGCTATTTCGCAGCAGGATACGCCACATCAGGACCTCATGTGCAGGGATCTTAACTTTATCTGCCGAATGAAGCTCCCGGAGAGGGTCGCTTGTTTTCTCTGGCTGTTCAGACGCGGGAGGATATTGACTCGCGATAGGTGCACCAGGTTATTCGCGGGGTTCGATTCTACGGATTGTGCGCTTTGTGGAGGCGGTTTGGAAACTTTAGAGCACCTTTTCTTCCTTTGCCCCGACATTGCTGCCATCTGGGCGGAGGCCCGAATTCTATGGATCAAAACTTCCTCTTCCCTGGCCTTTTGGGACTCCCTGCGGACTAATAAAGATACGGTGCGGGGGGAGCTCCTTCGTCCGTTCGCGTGCATTTGGGCGATATGGCTTGGGTGTAACTCGACGATTTTCAGGGGGCAAAGGTTCTACAAGGAGAATATTCTGGCGCATTCAGCTACGCTTTATAATGATTGGTCTTTGATGTAGTGCGTCTTCTTTTTGGGCTTTTTGTGGGATCTACTCGATCCTTTAACTCTGTATCGCTCTCTCTTCTGCTTCTTCGCTTTTTTAATAAAAAGTTTGGGGCGAGCACCGAGCCGTGCCTCCCCCGAAAAGTTGGTTTCAAAAAAAAACTTTCTGCATAAAAGCCAGAATACCATGATAGCCAGGGGCATTGTCTTCAAATAGCTTAGCATCCATCTAAGAGACTGTGGCTGGCAATCTTTGATGGTGTTCTTAAGTGAAATGTGGTCTCCTTTGGGTCAATAAATATACCTCTTATATATTTTTTCATATATATAAAGTCACCATCTATAATGAGAGAGAGAAAATCTGGTGAATGTAAAAGAACTTTTATTAGCCTTGGTTTTTATCCCTCAGTTTTGGTTGTTCTCCTCTTCTACCTCCATCATGTTGTCAACCCGGTTTCTTCTCCTTTACAAAACGAAGCATACTCAATTTCTCATCCCATGCATCTTAGCACATTAACTCAGCCATGGCCGGTCCCAAGCCTGACTAAATGAGGAGGGTTGCGTTAAGTAGCTGACAGCCAGCATAAAACCATTGGAGACAAATTCCTAAATAGTATTATCAACTGAGAATACTAATAAGGAGTTTACCTCAAGACAATTGGATCTTTCAACATGGATTTAAGCAAACATTTGGATTTCATGGGGGCTCCCTACTAACAAATCATTGCATCGCCTAAATGCAATGAGAAATTAACAAGGGTCACTACATCGATGCCAGGTTGTGGTTCAAATTTGCAAGGGTTCTCGCATGACGAACGCATGCGAGTAAATAAGCTAGTTTCGCTACGTCACCGTCTGGAAGGTGTATGTTATTCGTCAATGATATTGTATTGATTGATGAGACAAGAGATGGAGTAAGTAAGAAGCTGGAGGTTTGGAAACATGCCTTAGAGACTAAAGATTCCGTATAAGTAGGGTGAAAACTGAATTTATGGAGTGCATATTTGATGGAAACAATGCTGGAGGACTCAATGTGAAGATTGAACATGATACCGTTCAAAAGAAAGATTCTTTTAGATATTGCAACATGATGGGAAATTGATGGAGATGTTACTCATAGAAAAAATGCAAGCTGGATAAAGTGGAGAGGAGAGGAGCCTCTATTGTTCTTTGTAATAAGAAAATCCCCTTGAAACTCAAAGGAAAGTATTACAAAACAGCCGTGAGACATGTTCTGCTCTATGGATCAGAATTTTGGCATGTGAACCATAGACATGTGCAAAGAATGATATCAGCATAAATGAAAATGATAAGGTGGATGTATGGCCATACACGAAAATATCGGATTCGAAATGATACGATCAGAAGGAAAGTTGGCGTAACTCTGATAGATGATAAGATGAGAGAAACCCGCTTAAGATGATTTAGCCATTTGTAAAGGAGCTCGGTTGATGCACCCATCAGGAGATGCAAGATTTGGGATGTTGAGCCGGTTAAGAGTGGACGAGGAAGGCTCAAAAAGTGTTGGAATGAAAATATCCAAAGGGATCTTAGTTGTTTGGATTAAAGTTCCAAAATGTATATGAATGGATGCAAAAAATCTATGTAACCAACCATACTTAATTATGGGAAAAGGATTTGTTGTTGTATGCATCTTAGCATAAGTCCCATGCGACCAAAACATATTAGACTCCATTGTCCTTGCCCTAAGAGTGTGTTTGGTTGGTGGGTTTTCCGGGGGTTATCCGGGGGTGGGTAACCCATTTTTGTTTTAGTGTGTTTGGTTGGTGGGTTAAGGGTTGGGAGGGTTTGTGTGATGTGATTGTATTGGAATTTAAAAAAGCTGGTAGTTATTATGATATGATTGTATTGAAATTTGAAAAAGTGGGTGGTTGTTGTGATGTGATTGTATTGAAGTTTGGAATAGTGAGTATAAGTTGAATATTTTATGATTTTTAGATGATATGATGGTATAATATATTTTTTTTTGATGGGAAGTGGGTGGGCCCCACTAGTGGGTTAAAATGGGGGTTTTGGGGGGTTATCCACCCAAAGTGGAGGGTAACCCCCAATCCAAACGCACCCTAACTTTTTCCAAGTATCATCATAAGGTTTCTTCTAGATCTGAATAGAGGAAACTAATCTATATAGCTGACCCTACTTAATGTCAATTGGTATAAGAACACGAGTTCTAAGTCATTCTCACGACTTGACAATCCTAAAAAATACTTAAAAAAGAAGACCCTGACAATCCTAAAAATACTTGAAAAAGGAAGAGTTAAATGAGAAGTAGAGATTGCATGCATTCTAATATATGCAAGTTAAAGAATCTTTATGCCTCAAGTTTGAAGATTTTCAATGCAGGTGTAGAAGGAAAGAAAGACGATGAATAAAACGTTCAACACCATATATCCTATGACATCAATCTATGCATGCCCTCTTCAAATACTGACTTTATAGGCCAAATATTATTACAAACCCACTTAATGGATACAAGTATCCTTCAGCAAGGTTCTGAGATTGTGCAAAAGGTCGCCAATACAAGCAAGACCCAAGAGCGATCCCAACAACTTAGGGTCACCTATTGCAATCTTGTTGCTATCATAGTAGCCATGTTCCTCTTGAAATAAGCCATATGTGATCCTTGATTATCCTCGATATCATATTTGTGCGTGCCTCATAAAAGCTTCGTCAAGTTTCCCAATATCTATTGCCTCCCCTCCTCATTATGTTCTTGACAAAATCATTACCTTAAATTTGTAGGACTCCTCAAAATTACAAATCTACAAGAATCCCAACTTCCAACGATTCAGTCAACCACTCCATTAGTCAATCCCTCTACAAATATTGCTTGAGTTGCTTCCATAATCTCTGCCTCATCAGCGCATCTCATACTTGCCATTAAAGTTGCTCTTCTGAGCATCACGACGAGAGCCTTAGCCACCACAATACAATATTAAACTAGTTGCCTCCGCCAAAATATTATCGTCTCTTAAGATCCACGTTCCCATTCTGTCCATCTCCTTCCTTTTTATCTCTCTCTACTACCTGTCATCTTTGTAACATCTGGAACTTCCTCCTTAGCCATCAATGTAGACATTGGCGCTTGCCCAACACTAATTTCATAACATTTCCAACTAAAAAGATGGCATCGCTCGAGTCTTTAAATGTGCATGGCCAAGACCCTCGTTGGAATATGTAGAAAAGGGAAAGAAAAATTCTTATTTTGATGAGGGACATAGGATCTTTCGTATAGAATGAGACCCTAACATCCACAAAGGTCCAGCGGTACTCATAGGTATGCGTGGAAACAACTTAGAAAAGAAAATACAATGAGGAAAATAATATAAAAACAAATTCCAAAAAGAGAAACTATTAAATATACATATGTATATATCAACACTTCCCCTCGGGTTAGAGCATGTCCATCAATTATGCCCAACTTAGATGAACGCAGAGAGATACACTTTCTTGGAAGCACCTTGGTGAAGGAATCTGCTGATTGATGCTCAATAAAAATATGAATTATAATCCATCCTTTCTACACATCATATATGCTAAAATGGAAGTCCACTTCAATATACTTAGTTCGTTGCAAATTGCATTGGAGGCAATATCAGACTAGTTGTCACAATAGAGATGAATTGAGTTTTGATAGAAAGTCCAACCTCGTGTAAGAAAAAAATAAACCAACTTGGATACTATGCTTTTGCACTAGATCTGGAGACAACACACTTCTTGCTACACCATGTAACAAGATTTCCACCAACAAGCATAGTCTACATCTACAAAAGAGATAACATCAGTACGTTCGTTTGAAGCATAAAAAATACCTATCTTGGGTGAATGTTTCAGGTATATAATAGTAAGAAGGGCATCATGTCACTGATTGTATCTAGGATCCTCTGTGTATTGATTGACCTCGCTTATAGCATATTGTATATCTGTTTTGATCACCGATATAGTATTTTGCAACTAGACTTCCACATCGTTTAGTACCTCCAAACAAACCATTCTCACTAGGAAAATGATTACGTGATGAGACAACTTGTCATTGACCTGAAAATTGCGAACAAAGACGATGCAACCAGAGATGCCCATGGCTACGGAAAAATGATCCTCACTAGGATAGAGTAAGGAGAACGGAGTATACCCACCAAGGATAAAGGAGGGAATGCGATGAAATTTCTAAAACGGCGTATCTTCCTTTCAACAACACCATTTCGCCACAAAGTATATAGACGGGAAGTTTGATGTTGGGTGTCTCATGAGGCAAAGAAGTGGACAAGGTCATGTTGCTTAATCTCAGGGGCATTGCCGGACCTAAAAGCCATAATAGTTGTAGAAAATGTCTATAAAAGTAAAACATGATTAATATCTAATCGTTCCTTCATTAGATAAACCCATGAAAATTTATTGAAATCATTAATAAAGCCTACAATATACAATATATGTGTAACCACTCGCAGCACAAATATAATAGGGTCCGCAGACATCACAATGGATTAAATTAAATGGAACAGAACAACAATGGTTGATTCTGTGAGGAAAAGACAATTTGTGATATCGTCCAATCTGACAAGCTTTCCACTCAAAAGGCTTCAGCGAAGCGAGTAAATGAAAAATAGCAGATGGATGACCAAGATACAAATACCATAGGAATGGATCAGCAAAGATCGACGTAGTCTTGGTATAAGTTGAGTCTACAGGAAAATCAAGGTAGTGGAAACCACATTTTTCATGACCCTCACCAAAAAACTACATAATCTGGATATTCAAAGAATACTCGTCAAATAGCACATCGTCAAATAGCACAAAAAACTCCGGAGCGTCTAAACTCAGTGTAATTGAGAATTATAGACGAGAAAGAATGGAAAAATCAAAGCTTCGCATGTTGAGAGAAAGACCAACATGAGGGATAGGATCTCACAGAAAATATGGGAGACATAATTGTTAAGGCAAAACTCCAAAATTCATAAACTCAAAATACGATAACATGACTAGCAATAGACTATTCCCTTTATATACAGAGGGAGTGGACTTAAAAATATATAACAAGGATAAAAATCAAATCCTATCAAGCTCTAATTTCTAGTTGACTTGTAAATTAATTCTAACATGTTAGAGTATGTAACAAACTGGTAATTGAATCTCTCCTAGATCCAATTATCATGCTCTCCTATTTAGTCCCATATCATCTATAAGTGGTACTCTGCTCTATCTGTGGCTTTATATAAGAAGCCTTACAATCCCTATAGCCATCGAGAGATTCATAGCATATTACCCAGCCCTAAAGAGGCCTTCTCCAGTGGTTTCATCTCGCTCCTTACGGAATAAGGTTCCTCATAAATCCCCAGTGGGCTTCAATGTTCTTATTCTTTATTTGAGTATCACTTCCATGTTATCATTTCAACATGGTATCAGAGCGGTTTTGATTTTGTGATTCAATTATTCAACTTTTCATAATTTCATTATCTTTATGGTGAATATGGAAGATAGATATATGTTCTTGTTCAAGTTCTAAACAGCATGTCGTCATGTTCCAGAAAGTAACTAGGGAAGCTTATGGAATACTATTTTGTGCAGCCAACACATCAACTTTAGGTTCTAGGCCACCATCAATTTCTCATCCAGGCCCTTAACAGCACAAGTGACGCTGCCAGCACTCCATGTGTGGCTCGACGTCGTTCTCAACCCTAAGAGGCGTGTAAATCCTTCCTGAAGACACGATAGTAGAGACTCCTTGCAGCCTAATCTCCATACTTCAACAGCATAGTGTTCTCTCCTTCTGAGAACCCTAATGCATGAGAGTTTGGGGGGGTGGGGGTTGATACTCCTTAAAAAGGGCACCCTTATTTACTATTAGAAAATAAAGAATGTGAAAGCGTATCAGATAAATATAATAAAGATATGAAGAATACGATATTTTTTACATGGAATCCTACTCCTTAAGGAGCAGGATGAAACCATGGGAGAACGCCTCAAAGAGTTGATTGTTCATTGAATTTTCTCACTGGATACAAGAGGGTCGGGGCTTCTTATACTACAGACCCTCCAAGTCCCTCCACTGGTAGATATGGGACTAAACCTTGGATGTGGTAAATGGAGTGATCCATTTACCCATCTATACAAATAAGTGACGCATCCTCTTTGGCTTTGTTCTGGGATAGCTTGTTCCGTGGTAGGGGGCGACCGCGGATTTCGCTGCTGGATCCTTTCGCGCGGCTGTGGAGTCTTTGGTTGGGAAGGAACGAAGCAATCTTTTCTAGGCAGCGGTTTTATCTGGAGAATATTCGCTCTTCGGCTTCGGGCTTTCTACATGACTGGATCACATTGTAATTTGATGCTTGTGATGTTTTTGTAGCGGGGATTCCGCCTTTTGGATACCCCCCCTCCCTTTGTCTTCTGTTTCCTGTTCTTCATTTAACCTTTGTAAGTATCTCTTTACTTTTTATTAATGCATTGGGGTGAGCACCGCTGAGTGTGTCCCCCTTTTTTGAGCCTAAAAAAAAAGTGAAGCATACTCCAATACTCCCCCTCAAGCTGGAGCATGCAATGCTCAGCTTGGATAAACAGAAAGAAATCACTCAAACTTACAATACAAGACACTACATATAATGTCAACACAACGTGCACAACCGTCGGCTGATGTCGAGGGCATTGCTTCTTATGTCGTGCAGCTGAGGAGGAACAAACGGACTAGAGTGTGAGTCAAACTAAATCTCCTCGTCGGAGAGCATGTGCTCTGTACTGCGTCTGAAAAGGAGTCTCTCTTTGGAGAACTCGGAGAAAATGGGTCACTCAAAGATGGAGTGCTTCAAACTTGGACTCTGAACCAATCTGCAAAGTCTGACACTGAATTGTAGAGTCCGATAAATATGGCATGCCTCTAATTGGAGAATCTGAATCTAAATTGGAATCATCATGGTCATAGAACTCTACACTATACTCCCCCTTTCTCTCATACTTGTCGGAAAACAATGGCATCGACAAAGTTGGAAGAATACATGAAAGATGGGGAGAACAAAAAACCGTGCATTTCTTGGTGCTTTTTTACACAATTTGTTTTAACGTACGCCTTTTTTGTACGTAACCTCTTTTCAATTTTTTTGAAGTCGTTCAATATTTTTTCTGGCTTCTTTTTTTCAAATCATTTTTTTTTCGCATACGATTTTTTGTACGCATTTTAAAAAAAACATCTTTTTATTCCAACGGGCCCCCTCAAATTTTTTTTGTTGGGCCTTCTCAAAAAATAGCATTTTTTCACTTAGGCCGAACAACAGCAATACCCCTTTTTTTAACGGTTGGCTTCCCTCTCTTCTTTTTTCAGATTTTTTTACTCTTTTCGGCCCACTTGGGCATCCCCCCCTCCCCCTTTTTATAAACATTGGGCCATGTTGGGCCGATACCCTCGCTAAGGTTCCCAATCTGGGAACCCACCGCCGCCGAGGGGAAAAGAAGGAGCATCGCCAAGGAGGCAGGTCTCGCAAAGAAGAAGAAGCAGCGAGAGCCGTCACCATTGCCTCATGCCTGGAGTTCGAGCGTCCTCGCACGATGCCTGCGTGATGGAGGCGGTGATGTGCACCGCCTGAAGGAGCCGCCATGAGAAGGGGATGCAGCCTCGAGATCGCGTCGTCGATCGTGCCGCCGCCTGCGCAAGTTGTAGAGATGGAGGAGAGGTCATGTCGATGAGGTTCTGCCCGTTGATGGGAATGAGGCTCCGCCCTATCGGCTGAAGATGGGTTTGCATGTCTGTGGGTCTGTAGCTGAAGCGGGAATGGAGCAGTCGCATCGGCGCCTAAGAGAAGGCATCGCCTGAAGCATCGGGCTCCGTCCCCGTCTGGAGATCCTGCTGGGCCGTGCACCTGGAAGGTTCGAGGACAATCGAAGGCGTGTCGTGAGTAAGGAGTTGCCTCCTGGTGCGTAGCGATGCCTATCAGCAACAGACACACGAACGCCGAAGCTCTTCCTGCTATGGCCATCGAACTGCGATGGAGAGATGAAAGCGAGCAACAATGCCACTGCGTGGAGAGGTGCTGCATCATCGAGTTCGGGTGTGGAAAAATTAGGGTTTTAGAAAACCCTAGACTGCATCTTGAACTTAACACAAATATGCTTACAAATCATCGAGAACAATATTAGGAACTGATATACGATCTTTTTAATATAATAATAATCTTCAAAATATCAAAATCAAATCTCGAACAAATGATGAAATATAACTCCTCGAGAATCGAACCCGCTCTGATACGATATTAGAAAATGAAGAATGTGGAAGCGTATCAGAGAAATAGAATAAAGATATGAAGAACATGGGGATTTTATGTGGAACCATACTCCTTAAGGAGCGGATGAAACCACGAGAGAACACCTCAAAGGGTTGATTGTTCATTGAATTTTCTCACTTGATACAGGAGGGCTAGGACTTCTTATATAGCCTCCACAGGCCCTCCAAGTCCCACCATTTGTAGACGTGGGACTAAACCTTGGATGTGGTAACTGGATCTTGAGGTGATCCATTTACCCATCTATACAAATAAGTGACGCATACTCTAACATTTACTAGTTCCTATTTCATGCCCAATGGGCCATGTATATACCATATATAAGGAAAAAAGGATAAACCAATGGTGGGTTGCAGCTGACAAAAAAAAGAAAAAGAGAGAAGGAAAGGATCCCTAGTAAAGTGGCATTCGGGCCCAATTAGGCCATATTCATAGGAAAAAGAGACCGACATGAAAAAATGAGGCCAACAAAAAAAGGGAAGAAGAAGAGCGAGAAGGAAAAGACGAAAAAAAGAACGTTGAAAAAAAGAAGATGCGGGTTTTACATTCTTTCTCCCAACTTGGTGATCTATATCCATATTTTGACAAGTATAAGAGAAGGAGTAAAGCAAGGCATATTTTTCAAACTGAGATTTACCAACAGGCTTTTTGTCACATCCATCATCCTCTACTCGTGGCTCCTCAGCAAGAGATCTCAACTCCATGGTACCTATATAAGAGCACCAACTTCATGTCCTCATAAGATATGGGAGAGGCCATTCTCAGGGTTCACGTATAAGAGAGGCCCAACTCGCCAGATCAGCCTATGAAAGACGGTCACTCTACTTTTGATGTTTGACATCAACTACTCCAAATGGACTTTTACTACTTGGAATTGTATCAGACTTCTATTGCCCATCAACATCACAAAGACCAACACTCCAGCACATCTATTGCATACCAGCAATCTTCACTGAGCATCGACTCCTTTCGTAGCACTCTCCTCCTGGTGGAACTACTCTCCACGAGGTCAAACCGAGACCCGTAGCTCAAAGAGTCGGTTTTGAGGCTCTGCCCGAAAGCCCCAATTTAAGCGGGTCGTGGACCGCACTGAGAACTGAACCGCCATGTCAGGAATGGGAGAATCCAGACCCGAGTCCAAACGATTGCTATTCGTATCCTTAGAACCCAAACCCAATTCTAGGTAGGGTCCGCTTGGGCTTCCCGAAGCACCAGAGCTCAAGACAAAGAACGAATCGCCCTGAGTAACTGTGTGCAAATAAGTCTTTGTAGCATTTGTGTTTCCCGATGTTGCATGTTGGTCTCTATCTCTTCTAAGGGCGGCAACCTCTGAGCTCTCCACAATCGCTTTCAACCTCCCATCATCCTCGACAGTAGCCGGAGTTCTCATTGGCGAGCCCCCATCGTCAAGGGGGACCATCCACAGTGTTATCGAGCTCCACCCAATCTTCAGCAACGCTCGCAGAGGGGTTTGCGGGTGTGCCCTCGCATTGTCAGTAGAACCTCCGAACCTTCATCCAGACGCAACTAAAACTACATATTATGCACCTCTCCAATGCAGGCTAACATCGCTCGAAGAACTTCTTTTATGCATCTTAAAGTCAAACCAGCCACCGATAACTTGAACGAAGTTCCCCCATCTCCCGAGCTTCCGTCTAAGAAGCGGGTTCTTCGCAACAGAATCAGGCCATGTGTTTCCAATGTCAATCCTCCCTCCAAGGCTCCCGCAATCACCTCCTTCACTCCCTTCATTGACAAGTGCCTCAAGCAAAGGGTTTCTCCTTGGAGCCAAATCGCATCCATGCAAACACCAGTCATCCTTATTGCTACCACCCTCTCCTGGAACCGCCTCAACACCTCGACGTCACCTTCCCCCACCACCAACCCTTCAAGTGGTTGTTCTGATGTCGCTTTGCTCGTCATCGCATCATCAGGGAACAGAATGTTGCATCGTCCAATAGCTTCACAGGAGGTTCCAATCTCGCATCAGCGGTAGTCTTCGGCATGGTCATCTTCTTCGACCACATTCCCTTTGTCGCGCATTCTCTCCGTCGGTGGAAGTAGAGCAGCACGGCCAGCATACAGGTCTTTGACAAATGGTCGGTGGCACCATAACGAAAGCACCATGGTTTTTTCTCCCTGAGAGCCCTCGACGATCGAGTTTTGGTCTTAGGCAAGATCCACGGGCCTTCTCCCCCTAGCTCCTCCATATCCACGTCTCCGCGAACCTCCTCCTCACCATCTGTTGCGGTGGAGGCCCTCCGCTCATCATGCTCAATTGCCTTCTTTCCCTTTATGTTGCTCCCATTCCCTCGCTCCATCTCCCTCTCCCTCTCCCTCCTAAATTGTTATAGTTCGATGCAATCCTATCAGTTGTATCTCTTATTTCATTATAGTAGTATAGAAATTTTACAATAAGTAAATATAAGAATATGTGTATATAAAATGATTTATAAATTTCATATAATGAAAAAATACAAAGATGCCTAAAATCTGACTAAATTCTTTTTGTCACCCGACTGACAATTAATTGTTAGTCAGTGACACGGTCGATCGAGTACTGAGTACTAGCTTTTGCAACCTTGTCGGAGATCAAACAAAGAAGCTAATGAGCATAAAAACATATAGTTTTTAAAGAGTGTCATTCATACTAATCATATGTTTTTAATGAAAGAAGATGAGCTGATAGATTGAAAACATAACTTTTCTAACCAAACTAAAAAAATCAATACCGGTTGGAGTATGTCATTGTAATTTTGGATCGCTATTATGGACCTTGCGATTTTTGAATGAGAGCACTACGACTCCCGAAAATCATGTTGATGCTCCAAAGTTCATAAACTCGTAATATGCTAATATATTCTAACAGTGGCCTACTAGCCCCTATATATAGAGGGGGTGGACTTACAAATACATAAAGAGAATAAAAATAAAATCCTATCATGAGCTAATTGACTCCAAAATCACTCTAATGTATCCTTTCAAAAAACTACTCCAACGTAATCTTATAAAAAACCTAAAATATATTGAGATCTTTGAAATAATCCCAATTTATTTGACCAAAATAAACGAAACGATTACCCAAACTGACAAAAACCCCTAATTGAATTGAAACCCTAATCTATGATTGCATAAAAACTTGATGAGGAAATGCAACGATGCAAATGACAAGTGTTAAAAAAAACAACTGTTGAATAGAGCGACTACTAAATATACACACATATAAGTGTATATCAACATAAACAAATTCACAAAGTCGGTCTTATTGCTGAGAGTGCTTGTCAGGTTCGACGGTTTCTTTTTTTAAAAACATCCCTACCGGTTCAAATAGGTGTTCACCTCAAAATATTCTTGGACTGCCTCCTCACCGTCTTAAGAGATCTCTCTTCGACAAGAGCTCTAGAAACCATGGAATGCTCAATCCACCCCTTTTCAAATGCAGACACCTAGGATAGTGGAAGAAAGGCAAGTGTCGCTCTTCAATGGTTAGCTCTTGACTAAGAAAAAACAAGGCGTCAAGAAATGCTATGAAACAAGACATGCAGTGCAACCTGAACTTCTCCTGCTAAACTATTTATTTTCTGAGCCCATATCAAGGAAGAAGAGAACAGCCCTAATCTGAAATGAGAAGTTCGCTCTTCTTGTTATATTAGGAAATTGGGTCTCCATGTTGCAAGCTACTAATGTGAATTCTCTCGTACTTATATCACCATACTTCCACCCACTAGATATCGTCCTCGTGTAGCAAATTTTTTAGGAATTATTCATATGCCAAAAAAATATACGTTATGAGGATGTGATGTCCAACAACATGTTTTAAAGATTATACAGTACCCAAGGCACGACCCATGAACTTCAACTCTCCGAATGTTAGCTTCAACCACAATAGACGTTCAATTTCAAGATTAAAAAAGCTAAAAGTCAGGAAAAAAACTGAGAAGAGTAGAGCAAAATAGTGTTAATTATTAGGCTAGTTGGTAAGCAACAAGGTATAAGTTAAGGAGCCATGAAGAGCAAAGATGGTCTAACCACAATTCTCGTTTGGTTGGTAGAAGTTGTTTCCGTGGAATGAAGGAATAAGTAAGTGTTCTTCCTCATTCTACAATCATTCCATGAATAGCATATGAGTTAACCCACACTTGTACCGAATTATGCTTATCAGGGCCTTCCGTCTTAATCATCCACAACCAAAAAGCCGGTTTTCTCCCAAGAATTCCACCTCGATCGACCAATCACTCGAAACGATCGCCTTCGAAACCATCGAATCACCGGGCACCCACCTCCTCCACAACAAGGTGCCGCACTCACGAGGAATCGATAGAGATGTCATCAAAACTCCCAATTTTTTTCCAGCGAAACCCCTAATTGGACACTTTGTAGATTTGGAAGGGATCATGGAACACAGGAAAGGTGATGACGACGACGATTATGGCAGAGAAGATAAGGGTCATCGACCTGAGGGGCCTTGTCGAGGAACTCCTGGACATAGTTCTCGCCAAATCGGCGGTGGCCGCACGCGTGGAGCTCCCGGATGAGGGACGGCGGCTTCGTCTTGCTCACAGCCACCACCCGGACCTCCTCCGCCCGACGTCCCGCCCTCTCCGCTGCGGTGCGTACTCTGCACAACACCGACCGGAGGGCCGTGGCAACCGCTCCTTCCACCGCTGGAGCTGCCATAGCTCTCTCTATCTCTCCATATACCTCTATCGCTCTATGCATATATGGATGCCATTTGTGCTCGCGGCATTGCTGTCCACAGGAAGGGAGTGTGCGTTGCAACTTGCAACGACACACACGTGCAGACCTAGGAGCTCCCGCGCGAGGGAGGGACCGTCGGATTTCCAGGCGTGATCATGGTAACCCGGGTTAACTTCTAAGATTCTTTTTTTGAAGAAATCAGAACTAATATATTAAATAACGAGTCATACATTACACCTGAGATACTAGTGAGATCCCTTGCTCCCTTGGCCATCATTCTTCTTACAAAAAGCCGTTAGATCATGGGTGTGACACATATTAACGTGATAGGGTAACTAACTAAATATTTTGAAACCATTGAAATAGAAGTAGACATGCTTCAACTCTTCTAAGGATCCTCCCGTCATGGATGGAGATTTGGTTAATCTAATCAACAACCTTTTGCAATCCGAAAATATATGAATGATATAATCTTCTTGGATAGAAGCAGCTTCTAGGCCCATCTCAAGAGCTGAAAGTCTCACCTTAGGAGAGGAGGCGTCGGAGGTGGATTTTACCTTAACATGTAGCAATTCAGCTTTGGAGTTGAAGCAAACAATGTCAAAAAAAGGAAATATCTTTAATGTAGGGTGCATCCACTTCGATAAGAATGTCATATGAAGATGATACCTCAAGTGTCACTTGTTGGATTGGTTGAAGGAAATAATCTCTATACAAATACTGCGGATAGGTGAATGCCCTATTGGCTAGCAAAAGAGGATTGGCTTTATGTTGCATGAATTTTTTATTGCATCTAGCAAGCTGATAGAGAGATCGAGCAGAGGATCCTAAAGCCTAATCTTGGAGGGCATGCAGTGCCCTACAAAGTCAGGCCTGGTAATCGATGTATCGGTCGCTCTCGTATGATCGAATCATATCTCAATCAATCAAATCAACAAATCAACCCACAATTATGATAAATCGATGAAATTATGCGGGGTGCAATTTATTATACCTTGCAAATAAATGTGTATAGTCAAGCGAGTGCATGGATCAAAACACTAAGAGCAAATACGCGGATAGAAATATTTACTGTATATAAAATAAACAAAAAAATATTTTTGTATATTTTTACTTTTTAAATTTTATGGGTTTTTAATGCTATTTAATTTGTAGGTATTTTTTAATTTTATATTTTTTATGTTTTTAATTTTATAATTTTATTTTCTTTTTTTATATTTCTTATATTTTAATTTTTTAAATGTGTAATAAGTGTATATAAGTCTATATATATATATATGTATGTAAAATATAATAACTATATAAGATATAAATATATAATAAATAAATAAAATCAGGAAAATACAATTAAGTACAATCCTTTTTATTTTTTAAAGGGTTTAAAATATATTTATAGTATTTATAATAATAATGTTAATATTAATAAATATATAAGTATATATGTATATAATATATAAGTATGCTTTATATTTATAAATATACCAATAAATACTAAAAAACTAAAAAATAAAAAATAACATTTTTTATCTTTTTATATTTTTCTATATTTTTGTATTTTTTAGTAAATTTTACCAATTTTTAGGTATTTTAAAGTCGGAAATACTCCAAAACATGGGGTTAATAAATAGGTCGAGTTTTTTTAAGATTTCAAAATAAAAAATAAATGTAAATTCTCTCAAAACTATTTTTAGTATGTATTATTTATTATAAAAACTATGTAAAGAAGAAATTTATTCTTTGAGGGTATTATATAATTTTTTCTAATTTTTAGGGGTTTTCAAGTTTTAAGGTTTTTCTTTTACATTTTTTATGATTTTAGATCTGGAGTTATATTATAGTACTATATAACATTTTTAAATTTCTATAGAAGTTTTTCAAATTTTTTTATTTTTTATATCTAAACAAAGAATAAGTAACTCTTAAATGATTTTTAATAAATAGAAAATGACAAGTAAATGCTAAAATAAAATTAGGGCATGAATATGCATAACATCTACTGTAATTTTTCCACTATTTTTCACACATAGGAGCTATTTAATTAATAAAAAATATAAATTAATTTACAAGGCATGTCGTGGTTATATTCACAATAAAATATAAAATAGAGGGTATCCATGCAAATACACCAAAAGTTTTAAACTAATATAAAAAATTTATAAATTAAAATTAAATAAAAGAACTCGTAGTGGGTTCAATGCAATTTGTACATCTCACGTCGGGGACACTTGAGCTGACCTGGTGATGGATGCAAATTTCACCTCTTTGATAGTCGATAGTAGCAGTATAGGAGGCAAAAATTGGTCTATCAAAAAATACAATCTTTGAATGTTGTGGAGTATTTATACTTGGCAAGTCTACCAAGGTCAAACACAGGGACACGAGCTGCTTTAATCTATTTATCGAATTTTGGTCAATTAGATGCTTGTGTGAATATCTTCTCATTTTTAGGTCTCCATGCAGAAGTGAATACTAAAATGTAGAACCATGCAGTTATATGATGCATGTTATTTTTTCATTATTTCTTTGATGTAAACAAAATGATATTTAATGCATACTATACGAATGAATGCATGCTAAGTCTTAATTACAAAAATGCCCTACAAGTCATGAACACGGATTAAGGTTGAAAGCAGAGTCAATTTGAGCATAAAAATTACAAACGAACATCCATTCAATGGTAGAAACATGTTGATCAAAGACACTATTTAGAAATAAAAATTCATCGTATTTAAAATAGTGTCCTTCTCAAAAAAAATAGTGTCAGATGGGAAAATTAAACATGCCATGATATAGATGATGAAATAAGGAACAAAATAACACTGAAATCATGTAATCCGGACCTACTATGCTCAAGTTATGAAGTAAACAGTGCAATGACGTAAATGTAATAATACAAGAAAATAGAGCATAAGTAATTACAAATAGGTCCTTGGAAGAACCTATTTGCAATTTCTAAAAATAAGCAGTGCCCCATTGTAATTTCTCTACTACGCGTAGGGGCATATCCGTAATTCTAGAACTCTATGAGGTCCTCCATATAAATACCCCAGGCACACACGTGAGGCATGCACTTGGAGAACCAAAATGTAATAATAAAATACTCTAGAGTCATCACTGCAAATTACCCAACCCCCATGTGTTGTACACGGGGGGGGCAAGGCTAGGGAGTCATCACATGCTCGGGCCACGTGGCATCTGATGGTGGCTTGGGTCGAGGTTTGGTGGACCCGAGCCAGGAGGTTCGGCAAGAGGCTCGGGCCAACCACGTGGTGTCACATGGTTCGTCCGATCAAAACGATCGGATGGTAGTTGCCCTTCGTTCTTGTTGCAGACCACCGGAGGAGGCGGGGATCCGGCGAGCTCCAATTTGCTCAATTGTGCTCCGAGGGCACGTCTGAAGGTCAAGGGAGCTTGCTGGTGTGTTGGCGGAGATCCTGAAGTCAAGGCAGAGCTTCATCATCGTCTGGAGCAGCAATGTGGAGGAAGGTCATCGGAGTGGAGGCTTGAGACCGACGTGGAGGCGCGATGCCCAACCATTGAGTATCTACAATGTTAGAAAAATAATCGAAGTATGCGTACGCGTTTGTGAGTGGGATGGTATCTCGTACGGCGGAGGGAATGGGAGACTGTGTCTTCGACTCCGGCAAATCGGAAAGGAGTTAGAGCGGAGTGGTAGGGGGTATGGAGAAGGGAGAAGGTGGTCGGGAGTAGTAGGCTTGAATGAGGGACGTAGGGTGGAGCTCAGGGGATGGTCAGGAAGCAGTGAAGGTGAACGGAGATGTCGGAATAATTAAGATAAAATGGAAGGGGTATGAGGCATCAGAGTACCTCGTCGGAGATGGGTAGTTGGCCGAGGTAGCAGCTTGGGCTCAGGCTCCTTGGGAGCCTCCGGTTGTTGCCCGACGAGATTAGTTGGGCCTCGGAGCTCGGCGGGCCTGAAGGCGTCACAACATAGGCGAAAATCCACGGATCGCATTGGAGTAGGGAGAGGCCATGATGGCCCTCCTCCGACCTCTGTCTATCATAGGGAGGCGGAGGAGGGCTAGGGCTCGTACTCGGAGATGGTGGATGGCGTGATCAGAGGAAAAGCGAGGGATTTTATAGGGTGAGGTCGATGGTAGTTTCAGGTGTTGGAGCATTTTTGAACGGGCGTAGTGATGGCATGGTGTTATGAAGGAGGGATTTGATGAGTACGTGAGGAAGGCGGAGCTAACGGCAACGTGGTGGTGGCATTATGGAGCGAGTAGGTCATCGGAGTAGGTAGCTAGAAATGGAAGGGGGTGTTCTTGTTGTGAGGGTAATGGCCGGGAAGAGGACGTAATGGAGGTAGGGGACGAATGGCGAGTTGTTGGATCTTGTGATCCAACGGCTAGGACGGAGGTGTGGGTGAAGGGTGGAGATCAGAGCTTAGGATCTGATCCAAAGGCTGAGGGGTAGGCGCTAAAGAACGGTTGAGATGAAAAGGTGGGGTTCGATCCAAGGGTGATGGGAGAAGGGGCGACGTGGCGCAAGGAGAGACGTAGGATGGTGAGGCGATTATGTAGCTGGGAGCGAGCCATGAGGGAACAATAGTGGTCAGATCTTAAGGAAGATCTGACAGCTGGGGATGAGGTGGATATCGATGGTCGAGTTGGAGGCGTTTGGAGGAGATCAGACGGCTCCAGGAGGAGCCAGGTGACGGAAGGAGGAGCGGGCCACGTGGCGCCTCTCTAGGCCACCCACCTGGCCCAGTCAGAAAATTTGAAAAGGTAAAAATAAAGAAAAATTTAAAAGAATTAATTGGAAGCAAATTTAAGAAAAATTCAAAATATGAAAGTTGTAGATCTCGTTGAGATCTATAAGTTTCATGTTGGACAAAATCCAAAAGAGGTCATTTGTACAAAAATATTTTTGGGGGTATTTTTAAAGAGGTAAAACACCGATTTATGGTTTTGATATTTTTTTGTATATTTTAGTTCTTTTAAAGGTTAGGGAAACTATAGATAATTATTTATCCTAATTTTCAGGGATTTTATTAATAAAATAATTATAAAGTAATTAAATATCATAATTATACACAATATAATATAAGATAATAATGAGGAATCATTAGTGATTTTTATTGGATTCTTTAAGCTAGGGGATTAAAAAGTAGATTTTAGCATGATGAATATGAGACTCATCACCTGGTACTAGATCAAGATGTAATTTACAATAAGTGTGAGGGTCCAAATGCAATTTTTTAAAAAATTAACCTAGCACTAGACCAAGATGTAAAATTTTAATATTTATAGGATCATTTTATAATTACAATACCTTCATTAAATAACTTATTAAAAGTTATATACAATTAAAGGTGATTTTGATATATTTTTAATTTTTTATTTGAGAGACATGGGTCTGAGAAATTAGGATTTTAGAATTTTATTTAGAGCATGACTTGTAAATTGTATACTATTTTACATGAAATCACTTTTTTATTTTTATATATAATTTCGTGTACAACTTTCATGTATAAAGTTTCTTTATTTGATGAATAAATAATAGAAAATAAAATAGGTCTCAAAATACAATATTGATGAATTAAAGAATGGAATTTTTATTCTATCTTCGACTCTTATCTCCCCCTACTTTATTCCTTATCATCCCAGTCATCAAGATACCTAGGTCTCGGGGTTTAGGGTCATAAAATACCTTTGATATTTTATTCTTTTTCTTTTCTTTTCTTTATTTTATAATTTTAGCATTAAAACAATATTTTTATACACAATAAATCGAATAAAGAATGAATGTCAATTTGTACAAATTAGTGATATTTACATGCGTTAGCTAGATCTTTTACTGTCAAAATGATTGAATAAGGTGATGACATGGAGATTCATCAGTGGTTATATCACCCGTAACAAAGGAGAATCTCGAAACTGAATGGGAAAGGGATGGGAGATGAAGAGATGGGGTGAGAGGAGAATGAGAAGGGAGTGAAGGAAGAAGGAAAGATGAACCTGAAGACGGAGCTAAGACACATTCAATAGCAATCCTTGATGGTAGGACAGAAAGGTGTAATTAGCCAGAACCTCGCCATCGTCCCCATCATCACCTCTAGATACCTCCTCCGCTCTTCCTCTTCCTTTATCTCCGTCGAAGAACTCCTTACGTAGTGACTGCTGGTTAGAGATGGCATCAAGGTATGTTACACCAGTCCACCTAACAATTACCCATATTACAAACTCTTACAAACAAGCTTACTCCTGTTGAAAATATAATTTG
Organism: Ottelia alismoides; assembly: GCA_037367405.1. Taxonomy (NCBI): domain Eukaryota; kingdom Viridiplantae; phylum Streptophyta; class Magnoliopsida; order Alismatales; family Hydrocharitaceae; genus Ottelia; species Ottelia alismoides. Next base: position 206,452 of record JAZKJV010008605.1, on the reverse strand, counting down.
TAATTTACTTAAGAGTATTGTTATTGCAATGAACCTTATACAAATGAACCTACAATCCTCCACTCATATGAGAATATGCTGACCTACTATCCTCCACACACATAAGGAAGTTTCATAAAGACATGTACTTGGAATAAGTTTCTAGGAAAAAAGAGATATGGAGAAAATATCTGGATATTTCCCCACCTCCCTTAAAATATCTGGATATTTTTTCTTAAAGGTTAAGCATTGAAGATGATTCTAGATATCTCTTCCAAAATATCTCCACCCTCTTGAGGGCCTATAAATACCACCCAAGAGGTCCTCATTTCAAACAACACAATTATACAAGAGAAGTACAACACATCCACTACCACTACAAGAGTCCTCCTCCTTCAAAGTCTTGTAAGTCCTTCTTGCTTGTTGTAAAAATTGTAAGTCCTCTTCTTGTAAAAGTTCAAGTCTTGTATGCAAGTTCAAGTTTTTATTAAAAGAAGTTCTTGACTTTACGTCTACCTTTTGCATTGATCAATATTCTCTCCTTATAATTTGCTTCTTATCTACCATCAATATCACGTTGCGCCAACAGGTTTGGTATCAAAGCCTCATCATCCTTACATCCTTGTTGAAGTATTTTCCTTGTTTCTCCACACCTTGGCATCCACCTCCTACACACCTTTATTCAATTACATCCAAAGCTCCATTCTTATATTTGATTGCGAAAGTTTTGATTATTTGACTGTTCAAATGAAGACCTTCTTCATCTCACAAGACTTATAGGATCTTGTTATAAAAGGTTATGAGGAGGTTAAAGGTGTAGATATACTTGATTCATTAAGTGAAGGAAAGAAGAAAAAACTCAAGGAGAACTAGATGAAAAATTTGGAGGCCCTTATCTTCATCCAACAAGGAATAATCAAATCTATCTTTCCTCGCATTTCTAAAGCAACTACTCTAAAGAAGCTTGCGGGATTTTAAAGAAAGAATTTCAAGGATCCACTAAGGTAATTTTTATTAAGATTCAATCTTTATCGAGGGATTTTGATAATCTTTTAATGAAGATGGTGAAACTATCCAATGGTTATTTTCAAGAGCTCATATTATCATAAATCAAATTCGAAGTTATGTAGATACTATTACTTATAAGAAGGTTGTTGAAAAGATTTTAAGAAGTTTACCTGCTAAATTTGATCATGGTGTTGCTGCTATTGAAGAATATAAAGATTTATCTTCTCTCTTTCTATATGAATTAATGAGCTCAGTTGAAGCACATGAGCAAAGAATTAGCAGGTATACTATTCAACCCTTGTAGGAAGGATTTCAAACAAAAATGAGCATATCGAAAGTTAAGAATGGAGATCATAACAAGCAAAGAAGGGACAATATATAAGGAGACAAGAGCATAATGGAAGACATGGATCTTATAGAGGTCAAGACAATGGAAGATGAAAAAGAGGATATAGTCAAAGAGCTCCAAGTACAAGAAAATTTTCTTCTCGTTACTGTATTTGCAAGAAAGATAATCGTGAATACAAAGATTGTAGATTTCAATGCACCAAGTGCAAGTTTACAAATCATTCTCAAAGGGATTGCTGATTCCAAAAAGATGAGTTTAATTATATTGCAAAAGATGAGTATTCTAATCTATTACTTTATTCTTGCATGAACACTAAATAAGTGTCTAAAGATATATGGTATGTCAATAGTGGTTGTAGTAACCACGTGATAGGGAACAAAGATGCATTTTTAAGCCTTGAGAAAAGACAAAGTTCACAAGTTAAGCTCGGAGATGGAAAGCTACAAAATGTGAAAGGTAAAGGAGTTATTGCAATACAAACAAAGAAAGATACTTCTAAACTCATCCATGACGTTCTTTATGTTCCCCGCTTAATTAAGAATCTTCTAAGTGTTGGCCAAATGAATAACGGTCTTTCTCTAATATTTGATAATGGAGTATTCAAGATATAAAAGAAGAAAGTTACTAATTACAGATATTAAAATGACTCTAAATAAAGTTTTTCCATTATCAATACCATTAAAAGAAGGCTATGCTCTAAAATCTATAAATGAATATTATTCCCTGATATACATTTAAGATATTGACATTTAAATTTTAGAAGCTTCATATTATTAAACAAGAAGAACTTGGTTGTGGGACTTTCATTCATCAAGAAAGATGAAAGCATATGCAAAGGATGCATATATGGCAAGATGCGTAGATTACCATTCACGAAGACATCATGGAGAACAAAAGCTACCGTTGAGTCGATACACTCAGATGTATGTGGACCCACTCAAACTCTGTCTATCAATGGAGCCATGTACTTTCTATTGTTTGTGGATGATTATAGTTGAATGATGTGGGTTTACTTCTTGAAAGAAAAGTCAGAAGTTTTTTCTACTTTTATCAAGTTTAAAGATTTTGTTGAAAAGAAAAGTGAAAGAAAAATAAAATTCTTCCGAACAGATCGAGGAGGAGAATTTACATCTAAAGTGTTTCAAGACTTCTGCATAACTCAAGGAATCAAGAAGGAGCTAACAACAAGATATACTCCTCAACAAAATGGAATAGCTGAAAGAAGAAATCGAACAATCGTTGAGATGGCAAGAAGCATGCTGAAAGGTAAGGATCTTCCTAACAAACTTTGGGCGGAGGCAGTAAATATTGTCCTTTAAATATTGAATAGATCTCCTACCAAGGCAGTATTGGAAAGAACACCTTACGAAGCCTGGTATGAAAGGAAGGCCAATGTTAGTCATTTCAAAATCTTTGGCTCTATGCATATGCTCATATTCCATCCCAAGTTAGACAAGAAAATTTTCATGGAAGAGGAGAAAAATATATCTTCATTGGATATTGTGATGAATCTAAAGTTTTTATATGAGCCTAAAGAAGGAAAATTAATTATATCTAGAGATGTCATCTTTGATGAAACATCTTCATGGAAATGAGATGAATCTCCAACTTTACAAAAGCATGTTGCTTGTGAAGAAGAAAACTCAAATGATGAAGACATATTTCCTTCAATCCAAAGACTAATGTGGCCAAATATTTCTGATCCAGAAATTCCACAACAAAAGATAAGATTTATTAATGAAATATATGCATCAACTCCTATTGTCTCTTTATCTACTTATGAGCCCATAAAGATAGAAGAAGATATTGAAAGGAAAGAAATAAAAGCAGTCTCTCAATATTCTAAGAAGCGGCAGGAAATAAGTTCCTATGCAAAAGCCACTACAATGAAAAAGAATCAGATTTTTCAAGGAAGAAGAAAACATGATGGACTCGTCATCACTGTATGCAAGTTCGAGTTTTAATGAAAAGAAGTTCTTGACTTCACATCTACTTTTGCATTGATACATATTCTTTCTCTCTAATTTGTTTCTTACCACCATCAATATTCCGCTGCTCCAACAACTCTGACCTAGCTCAACAGACCTTTTGTAGCTATTATGATATAGTTAACTAGTCATAAACTTTTTTCCTATTTGTGTGACTAAGTAACCCACATTATGAATTTGGGATATACTAAAAAAGGGCACATAAAAAATTCATTAAAGTTAGTTGAAGTATGATCACATAAGAAAATGATTACCTTTATTTGAACTTTCATATTTTATGTTAGCTTAAGTCTAAAATTTCAGTTGAATCTTCAAAATCAAATAACCCAACAAAAGATCATATTAAAATTTAGTAAAACATCAGTGTTATATTTGACATAAAAATAAAATTAACCCAAGGAGAGGATACTATGTAAATCATCGCTATATCAACCAAACAATAAAATTGACATAAGGCAACGGATAATTCAATGTTCTTTGCTATATCTTTCGTAGTTAAATATATAACATCGAATCATCTTCATTAATTACTTCTTTAAATTCGTTATTATTATTTTATTCATCGTTATACTTCTAGAAACGAATCATCTAGCAATGGATATCCATTGATGTTTTCCTCTAATAAATGTAGTAAATTTAGCAACGCTTTGCACAAATTTAACAAATAAACCAACTGAGAAATCGTTGTTATATGAACATTTAGAAACGAATATGACATTTGTTGGTAATTACAACAACAAAAGCTAATTTTTCAACGAATAATATTCGTTGTTATACATCATCGAAAGATATATCATTGAGTGTTCAAATTATTCTTCCCCTTTGGTCAAATTTCTTATAGTGTATGTATATAATAACAAATACAATTAGTATTATCATATTTAATTCTTGAAATTTGCACAATTAAAATTTGTCGTTGTTGCTATAGCAATAGCTTATAACAACGATTATCGGTTAACTTCGTCTTTAAAATGTGTACTAACCGTTGTAAACGTTAGCATTGATTGTAAAAAAATCTCCTGAAAGGAAACACATGATATTGATTTATTAGTCAATAACAGTAGGTATCAATAATAATGTATGATTTGTTGTGTAGTTCAAAGTAAGGATTTTTACACATATGTCCTTTCAAGTTTTTCCAATAACACTTGTATCTTCAAAAATTTTGCAAGTGCATTTGTACTCTTATATTCTCACAAAAAATTCATGGTATTATCCTTCCATTAGTGTATATAATGGTACACTTGTAATAACAAAAAAGTACTACTTCGAGTATTGTGAGAATACAGTGACACAAATGTAATTGCAAAAAAGTTAAGAGGCATAAGTATTTCATTTTCATATGTTCTATGGCAGTGTCAATTACGGAAAATAATTTCCATGCGAATACTAAGGTCACATGTAGCATTTCAGATATTTAATACACTTATGTTTATATGTTAATTACGATGAAACTAATTCGAATGTGATATTTCTTTTTCCCTTCACTCAACTAGTAGGATCAACTTTGTATTTTCAATTTTTTTTACCGTCGACTCGTTTCGTTTTGGGTTCAATCAGTTCGTTGAATAAGACCACACCAATCGATCGAACTGGATTTTAATATTTTTATTTTTATTATTCCATAGAACCAACTGAACTGATCAGGTCGACACCGGTTCGGGTCTGACTTTTAAAACCATGAATCTTCTACCTATGAATATCTAGAGATTTATAATTCCGAAAGGGATTGCTTGCTGCTAGAAACTTGCCCAAGTTAGGTAGGTTGGCATTCCTATAAACTCCCATAGTGTTATGTAATTCTTAGGTTACGCAATAAAGACGATTCTCTTGTCATTTAATGTTAATCCCCACTAACACTTAAACCCTTCCATCTTTTTCCACATTTTTTAGTTATATGCCCACGAAGGAGATTGTCATGCATTAAATTCAGCAACAGTTTAAAGATGGTGCCATAAATCTAGAGATATTAAGCAACGCCATTTGTTATGTTCCTCACAATTAAAGCAATATGATATTAAGTCATGTCGGTGCCAATTGCCAAACATACTGGTTTTGATTCCTCTCGATGCAATATGTGCTCCAATACTCGAGTAATTAAATTAGCTTCTCTTGTTGCAAACCCTAATAAGAAAGGAAAATGATATTTATTACTGGAAATTGAGTACTAGTACTTGGCATAAAAAGCAATTTATATGATCGTGTTGTACAGTTAGTTTGTGCTGATAATATATGTTATGAACAATTTAATAACTATATAAATAGTATGGTAAATAGAAGTAATACACAATATATAGGTGTACGTGTGACCAGATTGGAACTTGAGGTGCTTATATATAATATGGCTTCATTCAAAAATTTGGTTAAGGCAACGTATACTTTAATATCCATTGCACTATCTTCTATAGTTAAATGTATAACTATATTGTTCGTTTCTTTATTATTAAAATTCAGAATAAATGATGTATTCATTTTTTATGTTCTATGCAATGAATAATCTAACGACGTTGTTGACCTTTTCTTTCCTTGTTAAATTCAGTAACAATCAATATAAATTTTAGCGAATAAGTCAAATGATTGTTATATGAACTTTTAGTAACATGTATGGCAATCCTTGATGATTATGAAAACAAAGGATGATATGGCAACACTGATGAATATCCATTTCATCACATTTATTCTATCATTTTGGCCTTAAAAATCCTAACTAATGCATGCAAATAACATTATTTTGTACAAATTAACATTCATTACTTATTCCATTTATTGTCTATAAAATATATTTTCTAATGTAAAAATTATAAAATAAAGAAAAGAAAAGAAAAAGAATAAAATTCAAAAGGTATTTTATAACCCTAGACCTCGAGACCTAGGCATCTTGATGACTGGGTCGACAAGGAATAAAATAGAGGGAGATAAGGGCTAGAAATCCAAAAAGCCCTCATTCTTTTATTCATCAATATTGCATTTTTGGGACCTCTTTTATTTTCTATCTCTTATACATCAAATAAAGAAACTTTGTACATGAAAGTTGTAGATAAAAATACAAATAAAAATTCAAAATTGATCTAATACAAAAATAATATACAATGTACCTTTTATACTCTAAATAAAAAAAACAAAACTCAAACTTCCTAGACCCATATCTCCTAAATAAAAACTCAAAATGTATCAAAATCACCTTTAATTATATATAACATTTAATAAGCTATTTAATAAATGTGGTTTCATTTAATTTGGAGTTAAGGTGTGAAAGTTAGGTCTTGGACCCCTATTGTATAGTATACATGAATAAATTATTCATTTTATTTATTTTTTATTGTTTTTTTAATTTTACTCGGTAGACCCTATAATCTTTATCAATTACCTCCACAACCTTTGAAGCAACATAATTCCTCCCTCACCCCCCGTACACTTGTTAACCTTTACCCTACATACCTAATTCCTCCCTAATTTTTCACAGTTGGATCATGATCTCGATTCCAGCATAGCAGCCATTGTAGGATCGCCAACGCTTCCAGCCATCCGATCCATTCTCAGATCTAATATGAGTCGTTCATCCACGAACCGTCATCCACCGTCCACAGATTGCCACGTGGATAAGTGGAGGGTCCCTGACGTTCGTCAGTGCGCGATCTTTTGGATATATTGCATATATCACCTCATATATTTTTGTTTTTGATTTCACTACTCAAACTTTTAATTGTCATTCAAAATATTCTGTAATATTTGCAACCAGACCCCCCAAATTTCCAGTATTCGTACTTTAGCCCCTTGCCATTTCAACTGACAAAGCTTGTTGCATGTAACCCCTTCTGGGTTTGGTTAAATACAGTATAGTAGGAAATATTAAGTGTATTATTTTATGTTAAACTTGCACGTTGGCCCCTAAATGATTTAGAATTGCAATTTAGCTTCTTCTAGGCATGAATATATTCTATTCTCTAAGGTTTTGTGCACGTTTATCATTGCAGATTGTTTGAGGGGTTCGATAGTATAGGATAATTGTTATTTAATTGCATTTATGCCCTTGCCAACTTGCATTTTATCTTTGTAATTATTATTTTGTGAAAAATAGCTCTTGTTCCCAAAAAATTCTAAGAAAATTTTTTAAATATTTATATATATATATGTATCACATATATTTTTGTCGGGTGTTTAAAATATATTTTTTACTTATTAAAATTCATTTTTTAGTTATTATTCTCTTTTTACCTTATAAAAATCCAAAAATAGAAAAAAAATGCTTTGAAAATTTATATAAAAATTAGTTTCCATCTATTTCAAGTTGGTTTACCATCTTTCCAAAAATCTACTAAAAATATAAAAGAAAACCACTAAAAATCATAAAATATTAAAATTCTTATAAAAATTCTAAAAACATAAAAATCCAAAAATACTTTTCTCGATTTTTAATTTTCCTTTTTAAGTATATCTTGATTTGAAAAGAGTTTTGGGGATTTTTGTAGTGGTTAGATATTCTAAAATAAAAAATTCTTATGTTTGCTTTGCTGCTCCGCGTTTTGACTTTTTTTCAATTTAAAATACCTAAAAATTCAGAAAATGTAAAAAACATCACAAAAATATTACAAAAACATTAGAAACACAAAAATATATAGAATTTTAGGTATATTTATGCCTATTATTGACTTCTATCCCTTTAGATACATATATTAGCTGCATATTTTTCACATGTACTTATCTAATTATTTCCTTTTCTTTTTCCTTTTATTTTATTTTATTTTTCAAAAATTAAAAAATATATAAACAAACATTTGCAAAAATTAAAAGTTAAATAGAAATGTAAATATAAGAACCGACAAAAATCATAAATAGGCTAAGTGTCTGGACGGTCAAATTCTTGTGATTCATTTCTTGATTTCACTCACTTTGCACCCTTGTTTGCTATGTTTGATCCCTACATATTTGTCACTATACATCTTTAGTAGGATATAATAAATTTTAGCCCAATCCGATTAATTGCTTATTCATTGTGTGGGTTAACTGTTGTTTGATCACGAGTATTGAGCAGTCACCTCAGCGACGGTGAGTCTGATTTTGTCATACCATTATTAGCGGCTCTGATACTTGCGCTGAACAAAAACACATAATCCCTTTTATACCTCTTACATAGGAAGATAAGACAATGAACAATCAAATCATTTGTTGTCTTAAGTCAATTTTCTTGTAATGATTTTACTGTCATGGCGGCTATAATACTGACACATTGCTAGTAGAATACAACAAATATGCAATTAATTATGGATTTCGATGCTAGTAGAACACAACAAATATGCAATTAATTATGGATTTCTAAAGATCGGAAATAATTTTGCAAGAAATAATCTTGGTTGTGGTAAACATGGTGATGATTCTCTAAACAATCATGCACCAGCTTTTATGGACTGAACACAATGTATTTTTCATTTATACGAAGGTAGTCAGGTTCTTATGAGTCTTGTATCCAACGACTGGACTAACTTATTCAAATCGAAAAATGGAAAAAAAATCTTAATTAGTTGCATGCAAAATTTGTGGGACAGTGGACCCTCAATGCAATTAGGTGTGGCAAAATGACCAATCATGTCTTCCGTCAAAGTTAGGCACCTCTTGTCTCCATCAAAGTTCAACTTCATAGCATATGCTGTGTACGTAGAAAAAAAGGGGTAGTAGAGTACAGATGTAGTCTCTGTCTTATATAGTAGAGGATGGCGACCAGTTGTGAATTGGCTTTGTGCTCACAGCCACCTTTGATTAAGATTCTCACATCGACACCAACTTAGATGTAAGCATAGCACGTACATACGTAGATTAACATACGATATTTAATTTTCTCTATATTAGCCCGGTTGAATGTTTTGCGGTGTTGTGATACATCGATTGTTATGTACTACGGTCGTAATCACCGATTTTACACGGGCTAGAACATGGAATAGAACAACAAATGGATCTACAAGGTCAACCGATTGATGAATCTCCATTTCATCACATTTATTCTATCATTTTGACATTAAAATCTCTAGCTAATGCATGTAAATAGTATTATTTTGTACAAATTAACATTCTTTATTTGTTCCATTTATTGTATATAAAGTACAGTTTTTAATATCAAATTTATATAATAAAGAAAAGAAAAAAAGCTAAAGAATAAAATAGCAAAGGTATTTTATGACCCTCAACCCTGAGACCTACCACATCTTGATGACTGGGTCAACAAAGAATAAAGATGGAGGAGATAAGAGCCAATAAATCAATAAAAATCTCATTCTTTTATTCATCAATATTGTATTTTTTATATCTATTTTAGTTCCTATTTTTGCACTTCAAATAAAGAAATTTTGTACATTAAAAATGTAGATAATAATATATAGAAAAATATAAAATTGAGTTTACACAAAAACAATATACAATGTACTTTATACTATAAATAAAAAGCTGAAACTCAAACTTCCCAGACTCATATCTCCACAATCAAAACTCAAAATGTACCAAAATCATTTTTAATTGTATACAACTTTTATAAGCTACTTAATGAAGGTGGTTTCATTTAATTTGAAGTTAAAATGTGAAAGTTAGGTTTTGGAATCTATTGTATTTATTAACGGAATACAATATTCATTTTATTTATTCTGTAGTATTTTTATAATTTTATGAATTTTTGTGCATGTTTTTCATTTATTAAAATTATCATATGTGCTAGATTATAGTTTTACGTCATATTTTTAGAATATCATTACAGGACTTTTCCTATTTTTGAAAATAAAAATAGCATATTTTGGCCTCGTTTGAATTAAAAATTACGAAAAAAATATAAAATATTTTGAAAAATTCTATTTTTTGTATATTATTGTGTTTCCTAACTTCAGACCAAAAAATACTTTAAAAATAAAAAAGAAAAGATAAAAAATTAAAAAGCTCCAAAATCAAGTAAGAAATAGGAAAAATCCCCAAAAATACCAAAAATATTTATTTTTATCTTTGAATTTTCTTTATTTAATATCTATCTAATAAAATTTATTTGGAGAAATTTGGATTTTATTTGCTATTTTTTACCTTCAAATCAAATTCGACCTATTTATTTATTTTGTTATTTTTATTAGCATTTATAATTATTCTATCCTATATCGTATATATATATACCCTTTTATATTCTATACATTATTTATTTAAAAAGAAAAGGAGGCTAAATATTCTAAAAATTAGAAAATATAAAAATAAAATTTAAATAAAAAATAAAAATAATGAACATTTTGTAAAAATTAAAATTTAAAAAAATATAAAATCAAAACCCACATAAAAATACATAGACAAGAAGAACATAAATTTTAGATTCCATTTCTCGATCTACAGTTTGCTCCTTTTGTTCGACACTTTACACACATTTGCACCTATACACATCATTTGTAGAGTTATAATAAATTGAGATTTTTACCCGGCAGACCCTATAATCTTTTCCAATTACCTCTACGACCTTTGAAAAATCCTAATTCCTCCCCCGACCTCGTAAACTTACCAACCGTTACCCTACAGACCCTGTGGTTAACATCCCTGTGGTTAACACCCATTCATGTACCCATTAAAATTAACCGGATTCCGTTATGTTATCTTTTTTATACCCAATTTGTTTACCAAATTTACATTGAGTGCCACTCCATCATCCGGGAGGAGCTGACTCCCCTGCACCGCCCCCCGCCAGCGCCAAAGCTGAGCTCCTCCATCCCTGCTCTACCCATCGACCGCCGAGGAGGCCCGTGCCCAGCTTCTTCCCTCCTACCCTGCTCGATGTTGGCCCGTAGGAACCCAACCCACACCCAAGTCCCCTGGCGATGGAGCCCCCGCCGCCGATGCTGCTTGATGATGCTTCCCTGCTAACATGGAGGCGATGGAACACCCGACCCAGCGATGGAGCCCCCTCCCCCCACACCCGGCGATCCCCGCCACCCCCCACACCCGGCGATGGAGCCCCCACCCCCGCCCGATGCTACTTCCCCACAACCCCCTCCCCCCACACCCGACGATGGAGCCCCCACCCCACACCCGGTGATGGAGGCCCCCCCATGCTACTTCCCCGCCCACTCCCCACACCCAACGATGGAGCCCCCACCCCCTCCTCCCACACCCGACGATGGAGCCCCCTGCTGCCGATGGAGCCCCCCCCCCCATGCTACTTCCCCGCCCACTCCCCCATCCGGCGATGCAGCCCCCGCCCCCTCCCCCCAGACCGACGATGGAGCCCCCTGCTGCCGATGGAGCCCTCCCTCCCCCCCATGCTACTTCCCCGCCCACTCCCCCATCCAGCGATGGAGCCCCCCACCCCCTCCCCCCACACCCGGTGATGGAGCCCCCCTGCTGCCGATGGAGCCCCCCCACCCAGCGATGGAGCCCTGGAGCCCTCGCCCGATGCTACTTCCTCGCCGCCAGCCCCCCTCCCGGACCGATGAAGCTCCTCTCCCGGTCGCTGGTCCCTGACCCGGAGCTCCCCTGCCGCCGATGGAGCCCCCCCCACCCCCCGTTCGCGCCCCCTGCCGACAATGGAGCCCCCCGATGGAGCCGCCCCTCCCACCCCGTCGACGATGGAGCCTCCCGCACCCCCGACCAACGATAGAGCCCCCGGCCGCCGCCGCTTTGCCCCCCCCCCCTCGCGCTGGAGGCCCTCCTCCCTACCTCGCATCCGGATTTTGATTTTTTTTCTTATTCTTTTTTTATTTCAGCTAATTCTGACCGTTCGATGGTAAATTGGTTAGGTTAACTCATGACTAACCCAAGTCTTTGACTCAAATATAGTTAAAATTGGTGGCATGGTTTATTGGGTAAGACGGAGCAAGTTTACGAGGTCCGGGAGAGGAATTACGATGTTTCAAATGTTGTAGAGGTAATTGGAAAAGATTATAGGGTCTGTCGGGTAAAAAATCTCTAATAAATTTTAACTCCACATTTATTTTTCTTTTTATTTCTATATTCATTTGTGGATTAATTGTTGAATTAGTCCAATGTTCTCATCGGTCGCTTCGACGATTGTGTTCCCACCTTGTGTGGAACACACGACCGACGTGAATTTTTGGGTTTTCACCGATACTTTGGAAGATATCTCTGTATCTCCTATGTTAAATGCAAGACAATCAATGTTATTCCTTGAAGGGTTATCTAAAATGCACGCTTTTTTAGATGAAGGAGGGTGAAATCCCGAGTTGGGACTCACCGCCAAACGTATTCAAATTATAAAGAGATAAAGAATTACATTACCTTGCGGACCAGAATCAAAATAGGGAGAGAAAGGAAGCGATTACATTTTCAGAATAGAAACTCTAGTTCTTAAAAATCAGATCATTCCTTCCTCCCCATATGGCCTAAATAGCAGCAAAAGGCAAAGAAACGTCATCCATAGAGTTCATCCCCACTAATCTAATCTATCTCCAGAAATTATCGATGCTACCATGCAATAACCAATCCGTACCTATCTCCTTCCAAACATGTTCCGACGAAGGACACGTAAAAAACAGATGTTTTGGATCCTCCATCTGTGCGCCATGTCTATCACACTGTGTATCCTGAATGCCAAATAGCATGCCCCTTCTTGCTTTGTCCCAAATCCGTCCCCTTCTGAGGCACCACAGGAAGATTTTCACTCTGCAAGAGATCTTGCTTGCCTAGATAATCTTCATATCCTGCTTCATGGCTGGTTCCAAGTCATTACTTATCCCTCTGAACACCTTGTATGCTTTTTTCACCGAAAATTTCCAAGTATCTAAAATGCATGTTGAATTCATATTTTGTTACGTTCTAAATATTGCCGATGAATCAAATAGAATAATAAGATATTTTATTATTCAAAAATAATAAGATTATATATACGGGACTTATCCATTTGGTTATGCGCCCATTATAGTTATAATGAGCACACTCATTTTTTACTAATATTTTCTATCATTTTGAGTTCAATGCTTATTTGTTTACAATTTGTTATATCCTATTATTACTATTAGTATCCATTTTCACAAAAAGAAATCTTAAATTCATACAAAATAGGCATTAATAAGAGTAGAAAAGACATCGGCAATACGAATAAAGATACAAATATTTCGTATGAATTTAAGTTTTTTTGTGAAAATGATTACTAATTGTGAGAATATGATATACAAATTTTAAACCAATAAATTTTATGCTCAAAATGATATAAAATATTAGTAAAAAATAAGTGCTCTCGTTACAACTTTAATGGGCACATGACCCGTTAAATATTTTTCTTACACAGAGAAAATGAATACATATTCATGCGACCTCAAAACACAAAATAATAATTTTGTGACCAGTAATATTCATATACTTCAAACCGGATTATATAAGGTTGTTACGCAAAATAAGATGTAACATATCCATTTTGTTGTATGTATTTAATAATGCTTACATAATAAATGATACTTTTGGAAAATCATATTACTATTTATATTTCAAAAATTGTCAATAAATAGAAAATATATTAATGTGCTTGATATCGAGTCGGGATGTTTTATACGATTGACATCATCATGCATGCTTTTTATGCTAACAATACCTCATTTTGTAGGAGAAAAGCAATAGATAACAATCGTTGTTGTGTAAAATATAGCTAACTATTTAATAAAAAATGTCACGTGTTTTCATTACGAAAATCAAAGTATGCATAAAAGATATTTTTATCAGAATATCGCTATGTCATTATTTGTTGTTATATATTAAACATCGATTTTCGCTTGTAAATAAGTCTATATACACGATTTTTGATGCGGGGACAAAATGAAATAGAGTTTAATGGGACTGCCCCCACGTAGTTTTCGGCATTTTTTATAATTTTTTTAAAAATATCACCATGTATATTCATCCCTATATCCCTTCTATATGACATTCGAATTTCGTCAGAAACAGCGACTCCTACGGCCTCCATCCAGACAACCATTTTTTAACAATAACGGGATTTTTTAAAGGGTTAAATGGGGCTGCCCCCAGGGAGTAGCCAACTTGGCTACTCCCACCCCTATTTTTCCCTCATTTTTTTATTTTTTTGGAAAATAAAAATTTGTAAATTCATTATTATATCCATCTAACATTCGATTAAAATTTCTTCAGAAACAGAGACTCCTACGGCCTCCATCCAAACAAGATCGATTTAAAAAATCATGCGGCCGTTAAAAAAATAACGTCTGGATGGAGGGCCTAGGAGTCTCTGTTTCTGACGAAATTTTAACAGAATGTTAGAGGGATATAGTGATGAATATACAAAATTTTATTTTCTAAAGAAATAAAAAATGAGGGGAAAATAGAGGTGGGAGTAGCCAAGTTGGCTATTCCTAGGGGGCAGCCCCATTTTACCCTTTTTTAAATCGACACCATCTTGATGGAGGCCGTAGGAGTCTCTGTTTCTGATGAAATTCGAATGGTATATAGGAGGGATGTAGGAATGAATATCATAGCGATATTTTTCAAAAAAAATAAAAAAATTATCGAAAATAACATGGGGGCAGCCATGTTGGCTGCCCCAAGGGGCAGCCCCATTAAACTCAATGAAATATGATGTGTGAGGTGAATACAGTGGATTTAAAATGCCAATACATTACATGCTCCCACAAGCAATTAAAATTTCCACATGTTGGTCCAAATACCTACCTTTCTTGTCACCTTGCATGAAAACAGACACCATCGCAATAATACCCGCGAAAAAAGTCCCATGCATAAAAATATATAGAAAAGTTAGCTCCATCTCAACATCACACGTTCCCTCTCATCAAAACCTTATAAATTCGTCCCTCCTCCAACCAAACCCTAGTTATCGATATCACCATGAAGCCTAATCGCTCTCTCCTCATCTTCCTCCTCATATCAACCACCATGCTCCCCTCTCGCGCTTCTGCGCAAGATCCCCGCCGACCAATGACCTGCGACGTGTACCCGAAGGCCTGCCGCATGCGCGGCAGCCCCGGCCGGACGTGCTGCAGGAGGACCTGCGTGAACCTGCGCACGGATCCGTTCCACTGCGGGGGCTGCAACTGCAGGTGCATGTACGGCTTCGTGTGCTGCAGGGGGAGGTGCGTGGACGTCATGCGTGAAGTCAAGAACTGCGGGACGTGCGGCAACAGATGCAAGAAGGGGAGCCGATGCGAGTTCGGGATGTGCAGCTATGCGTGATTAGCTTATGTAATGACAGATCCCATGTTGTGATCTTCTTATATATGTATTTATACACATACACGTTATCATGCACTTATACGTACGTGGAGATGGGGAGAGGGCATTTTTGAAGAACTGTACATTGATGTCATGGTGAGAATCAAGTTATAAATAAGATGTTGCCCAATGATGTCATCTTTTGCGATCTCCTTGTAGACAAATGGTGCCACTGTCACCGGGGAGTAGATTGCCTGCTGTAATCATAGTTACAGCAGACCTGCTGTAATTTATTTTTTTATTTTGATTTCAAAATTCAACTTTGTATATTGAATTATATTAATGTTCTGCATATCTTCTACATTTCACGTTAAACGAAAGTTATTTGCTATTTTATCTTATTCTTTCAAGATATGGATAATACTTAAGTAACTTAAATTCTATTTAAAAAGGATCAGATCTTGAAAGATTAAGATAAAATAATAAATAATCTCTTATTATTAACATGAAATTTGAAGGATATGTAGTTGAATTTTGGAACCGAAATCACAAAAAAAAATTACAACATGTCTGTCTGATGTAACTAGGATTACAACGAACTATCTGCTCTCTTGTCACAGACTTATAGCAATATATAATAACAAATATTATCATGTCCTCCCATCATTAATCTTTGTAATGAATGATAATACTTATTATTATATTAAAATCGGAAGGTATGACATTACAAGAAACTGGACCTATAAGGCAACAGATATTTTGAATATTCATTGCCGTATCTTTCGATGTTAAAGATTTAACAACGAATATTATTCATTTCCAAATCATATTTTATACTTGTAATTAACAACGAATGTCATATTCGTTGTTAAAGGTCCATATAACAACGATTTCTCCATTGAATTATTCAATATAATTCACACTAATCGTTGTCAAATTTAGCAATGATTAGAAGTAAAATACAACAAATAATCGTTGTTATATGATTCGTTGCGAATTTAAAGAAGAAAGCAACGAAAATTATTCATTGTTATATATTTAACTAAGGAAGATATGGCAACAAATATTAAATTATTCGTTGCCTTATGTCAATTTTTTGTAGTGTGATAACGGAGAAAGAAGCTAGGAGAACAATTGATATTCCAAAAAGGAGAGGTAAAAGTGATATTGCAATATCTCGAAGGGGCACAACTGATAAAACTCAACAATTATTGATTCAAAAGATTGATTGGGATGGAATATTTTCTAAGGCGTACCCATGAAAATGAAGATGACTATAGATTTCATGAATATATAGATATTAAAATGAATCTATTTTTATCAGTATGCCAATATATCCATCATATGTACTTTTCTAATCGGACAGATAGATACACGTTTCAACTTGAGTACTGTTATAAGTCTGTAGCAAAAAATATGAGCATGGTAAGCCCCGTTCTGTTAGAGAGAACCGAACGAATGACTGTTTGAACGGCCAATAGCTCCCCTACTAAATCACACCCTCACAGGGCTCTACACACGTCTCAAACCCTCAGAAGATGCAAATCGTATGGTGGAACTTCCCTATTTACAAGGGGTTAATTGCTATAAATATCGGCCCGGGGACTTACCACAGTGGAATCAAACCACCGAATCGTTCGCATGCTTGTGATTAAAAATCTCTCCATGTCAAATATTTATATAACAGATAAAGTTTTTGATTGGACGGTATGGTGCTATGTATATTTTTCTCTTAAACGACAAAAGCGACTTTGCATCTAAATATTAACCGGTCAGACTTTGATAATTATGATAATGCCACTGCATAATCTGACCATACCATCAAAATCACAAACCCTTTGTTTAATCTACTCAAGTCGCCCGGCAATTTTATGCTTCGCCTTCTAATACGTATACCAGAGTTGTGGGAAGAACGTCTGGTTTAAGTCTAGACCGTCTAAGTCGTGGGAGGAACGTACATGAACCATATCTAGGTATTATTTCCAAAAATTAACAAATTTTAGATGAGGCCCTTACAAAGCCATGTTTCTATTACATGCCCTTACAAATTATTTCCAAAAATTAATATCATTTGGATTATTAATTTCAATCGTTGTGATAACATTCGGCTGCACAATGTAAGATGACACTAGGGAATAGTGGGCAAAGACCCACATGCGAGACGATCAATGATCCACATAGGAAACCATGTTGTGACAGTGAGTGCTTCTTGGATGTTCACAATCTTTTAATTGTCGAATATTTCTAAAAGGTGTCTTTAAAATGCATAACCCTACGATGAGCTCTTCGAGGAGAAGTATGACTCCCTTCCCATTGAGGACCGCATGATATTTGACGCCGAGATTTGGCAAGAGGTGATTAATGGACAATGGGTTGGGTCCAACCGTCGGCAATCCTTGGGGGGCTCCACCCCAAATTCTTGTCGGAATCTAGTTGCAACACCTCAAGTTCTGTGAGTATATATGGTCCACCAACATCGCAATATATAGCCATATGTGATGCTTGTTCTAGACCGGACACATATTAGCAAGATCACCACCAATATTGAGAGAATTTTGAGCTTCATGAGTGGCATGGAGAACATATTCAATGTTCTAGAATCTGGATTCATTTCTCGCTAATATTACATATCTCATATTTTATTGGGATTTTTACCCAGCAGACCCTATAATCTTTGTAAATTACCTCTACAACCTCTGAAATATCGATATTCCTCCCTAAACCCCGTAATCTTGCTCCGTCTTACCACATGGACCCTCCGTTTGTGCACCGTCTCCTTCGTAACCTAACCAGAGTTGTCTGAGTAACCCTTGTACGGTACAATTGCCAGAAACATGCCACGTGTCCTCGGTGATATTTACGGTACAATAGAAAAAAAGCAGTGAGCAGTGGGGGAGGGACTCCATCGGCCTCGGAATGGGGGAGTTTGGGAGCTCCATCGGCGAGAGAGACTCCATCGGCGGCTATGGGTGCTTTGCAGGCGGTTGGAGGGATGCCGACGGGGGGCTTTGCAGTGGGAGGTGGGGTTCTTTGCAGGGGGGGTGCGGTGGGTTGCTACGCAGGGGAGGGAGGTCGGGGGACCGTGGGGGCGGTGGGTTGGGCAATGGGTTGCTACGCGGGGGAGGGAGGTCGGGGGACCGGGGGGCAGTGGGTTGCTACGCGGGGGAGGGAGGTCGGGGGACCGAGGGGGCAGTGGGTTACTACGCGGGGGAGGGAGGTCGGGGGACCGGGGGGTGGTGGGTTGCTACGCGGGGGCGGGAGGTCGGGGGACCGGGGGGCGGTGGATTGCTACCGGGGGAGGGAGGTCGGGGGACCGGGGGGGCGGTGGGTTGCTACGCGGGAGAGGGAGGTCGGGGGGGTGGGGGGTGGGGGGAAGGGAGGTCGGGGGACCGGGGGCGGTGGGTTGCTACACAGGGGAGGGAGGTCGGGGGACCGGGGGGGCGGTGGGTTGCTACGCGGGGGAGGGAGGTCGGGGGACCGGGGGCGGTGGGTTGCTACGCGGGGAAGGGAGGTCGGGGGACCAGGGGGGTTGCTACGCGGGGGAGGGAGGTCGGGGGACCGGGGGGGAGGGGGTGGCTTGCTATGCGGGGGAGGGAGGTCGGGGGACCGAGGGGGCGGTGGGTACTACGCGGGGGAGGGAGGTCGGGGGACTGGGGTACAGGCGGCGGGACGGGACCCCAGGTGGGTGGGGAGGGGGGCGGCACGACGGCGACTCGAGCCGGGGGAGGTGGTAGGCACGAGCTTCAAGCCGCAGGGGGCCTTCGAGCAGCGGCGGATCGGGAGAGAGGGGCACCGTGTTCAGTTGCAGGTAGAGGGTGGGAGGTGAGGTGGGAGGCAATGGCTCTTGTGGTAAATTTGACCGCTAAAATGGGTATAATATAAAGGAAGATAACAGAGTTTGGTTAGTTCTAACGGTTAAATGGATGGGAGTTAACCACAGGGTCTGTAGAGTAAGGGTTAGCAAGATTACGGGGTTTAGGGAGGAATATCGATGTTTCAAAGGTCGAGAGGTAATTTACAAAGATTATAGGGTCTGATGGGTAAAAATCCATATTTTATTTACATTGTAAGATAAAATTGCTAATTTATTTTTAAAAATATAGGGGTACTCGTCTCGTGGAAAGAAGGTTGCCGGTCGTCATGACTATCAGAGTGATGAGGATGAGTATGATAATGAAGATGAGGATCAATATAGGATTGATGCAAAACGATCGGTTCATTGCGGAGTCGTCACCTGTGAGAGGGATTTCGATGCGGAGGAGAGAGCAGAGAGAGAGACAAAGGGAGAGATAAAAAAGATAAGGGGATCTTTCACAGATAGAAGAAGTGAAGGATCTGACACTCACAAACAATATTGTAGTATTATTGTAACTTATAATTTAGACACCTCTTTGTCATTAACATTATGGTTTTAAGTTGAGAATGTTCTTGTGATATATTGAGTTGTGCATATGTGAATGTGGATATACATGTGATATAAGTTGAGAGCGTGCTTCTGATATATTTCCATGCTTTGATTGTGAATGTGGATTCTATGGAATTATTGTATTATTGTATAAGTTTGTGCTTTTACAAATATAGGTACTCGTGGTGGAAGAGGGAAAGGATTGATGAAATTGAACCATGTACTGCTTTTTTTGTTTTGAATCAAAAAATGTGACCACATGTAGTCCACTTGTGGTCGCATTCTATGCATTTTTTAATATGTTAACAGCAACAGCTATGAGTATGGTGGACCACAATACTCACATTGTACGAGAACATTAAGGCCACAATGTGGTTATAATCACATTTGCAACCCCGCGTATATAGCCACACCACTTGCGATGACATGTAGTCCTATATGGAAAAAACAACTACATTATGACTATGATGTAAACAGAATGGGATTACATTCATGCTCGTATTATCTGTAGTTTCTTGTAGTGGAATATTCTGGTTGTATTTTATAAAGTTCATGCTCGCTTTGTAATTTCGTATGATGTTTTGCAAAAAAATGATTGTAAGTAACTTATCTATTATTATTCAGAAATGATAATGTATAAAAAAGCAATATGAGATTTGTAAAAAAAAATGGTCAACTATGTAAAACAAAACAAATTGACAGTGGCCCTCCGGCTTCCACGCATAGTCCTTCGCCTACACCTCTATTTCAGCCCCTCTCTTCTTCATCTTCCCATCTTCTTTGTTTACTCTCTCTTCGCTCTACCTTCCTCGTTGCAAAGAATCGGCCAAATGATCATTTTTCCACCATGAAACCATCCATCCCGATCACAATATGATTTTCTCAAACTTTTTTGAGACATTTTTTTGAACCAAGAGATGCATGATTTGCTCCTGCTAAACAAATAGGAACAGAGAAGTTAAACAGGGGACTCTTCCCGTTTACCCTACCTACCATTCATGTTCTCTCTCCTCTCCACTTATTCTTCCTCTTTACTTCCTCCTCTTCTTTGCATCTGCCACAACAAATCCAACCACACCCATCTTTTCCTCTCCTCCACAACTTGAAATAGTCCCTTCATAGATGGTCGAGTTAGGAATATCTGTTTTTCACAAAATTTGAACGACAACTCTACCAGACCCCCAAATGTTTTTGGGAATACCTTAAGAAATAAAAAATATAAGGGAGGGGTAACCAAGTTGACTCTCCCTTGAGGGCAAGTTGCACCTGAGGTGTAGCTAACTAGCTCCACTAGGCCATTTTTGCATTATTTTTAGTTTTTTTTGAAATAAAACTTTACGAGATCTAGATCACCATATATCACAATGGTCTTATTCCAAATTCAGCTTAATTCAACACTTCTATCATATCCATAAAGACTATCAAATTTTAACAGTCTTAGGATTGTTGAAATTAACCTATTCTAGAAGGACATGTTAACATTTTTTATTTTGCATGAAATTTGAAACACATATTTCACTAGATAAATCATAAACCCCCACCTCAGTTTCCTACCAAAAAAACCAAAAACTAATGAAAAAATAGTCGAATGCATCTAGCTAGCTCCACCCAAAGGTATAGCTTCCTTATTCTCATATGTATGTATGTATGTATGTATGTATGTATGTATGTATGTATGTATGTATGTATGTATGTATGTATGTATGTATGTATGTATGTATGTATGTAAGGAAAAAGAAGTATGCTCCATGAGAGTTTACAACTTACATGCTCCCAACTTTTTTTTCTTATTTTTTTGAAATGAAATTTGGGAGGTTATATCATCATATACCATCATGTTTTCATTTCAAATTCAACTTAATTCGAGACTCATGTCTACTCCATCAATACTACCAAATTTTAATGGTCCTTGAATTGTTAATTCAAGATTCGTGTCTACTCCATCAAGACTATCAAATTTTAGTGGTCTACGGATTGTTAATTCGAGACTCCTAACCATTCTCAAGATGATTATGCTTATATCAATGGATGAGGAATCATCAAATGCTCATGAAGAGTGTATTCTTTCCCATGAATATTCCTATCTTATCAAATATTGGAATGAATAGAATTGTAAACCTAGCTGTTTGGTTGCGGGGTTGGGCAGGATTGGGCTAGGCTGGGTTGGGATGGGTGAATAGTAATCTGTGAGGAGGAAGTACCCTTGTGAATAGTAACCAGGGTTGGGCCAACCCTGCCCAACCCTGCAACCAAACAAGCCTATAGGGTACTTACGAATGACAATTACTATGTTTGCTGGAATTGTTTTTACTTTTTAATCACTATTCCTACTTATCATGTATAACAAACATGGAATGGAATTTTAAGGAAATGATGATTTATTCCCCCTCTAATCATTCGTAACAAACAGAGATTAACACGAATGTGTAAAATGAAGATTTATATCCTCAAAATGTGAATACGAAGACAATTCAGATATGAAGATTTGATAAACGAATACCAATTAATTTATGATTATTAAACATGTCCAAATAATAAAAAGAAGTTTAAAAATTATCCAAATAATAAAAAAAGCTTACGATACTTATTTGTATGTGTATCATGATAGTATTGGTATCCTCCAAAAGATGAACATTCTATTCATATTTGTATTCATATCTTCCCGTTAAAAATGAATATTCATATTCTCTAATGTTGAACATTCATATTTATACTCATATTTGTCGAAATTAAGTACATCAAATTCATATTCATATTTGTTCGTTGAATGTTGAATTTTCGTATTCGTATTCGTCAGGTATAAGAAAATAGCATCAGTATCCTCTATTTGATCAATGTTGATATTGGCAAATACATACATACATACATACATACATATGAGGATGGGGAGTATGCACCAAGGTGTATGTAATTTTACATGCACCGAGGCCTCTATCTTCCACATTTTTTTACTTTTTCGAAAAAATATCACCATGTATATTCATTTATATATCCCTCCAATATGCCATTCGAATTTCGTCAGAAACAAAGACTTCTATGTCCTCCATCTACAACATGTAATTTTAACATGTTGCTTTGCCTTGTCGATTTAGACTCGGGCGCGTTTGAGTCCCAAAAACCAACTACGATTCAATTGTGAGCTAGTTTTTTCACACGAAAGTTTGAGTAAATATACACGATGATAATCTTGCAGATTGTAAGCGTTATTTGTAAAATAATATCCAATAAAATCAGCTAAGTGACAGAATGTTTTTCATCATTTATGATAAAACCACATGTTTTAAAATTCTTCTACACATATATACACTTGCACTGCAACAATTTAAGCATTTAAATCAACAAATATTTTAAGACTGCCACTATATCATCCAATGTTTAGCGTATATAAATCAGTCATTAAAACATTCTTATTGACATACATAAACATATATTCAGAGCTGCCGATGAACTATATAACAATGCCTAGCATTTGTATTTTCATTATTATTATTTGGAATATTGCTAACATCAGTTCATAACTTCATATAGGCACTTCATATGGCAAGAAAATTTTGTTAATTTTCTTTTTAAACTCTTTGCTAATAATCACTATTTTTAGAAACTATTGGAACAAAATAATGAAAAAGGAAGGTGACAACATTATTATATAATTGTCAATATATAATAGGTGGTTTTTCCAGGAACATGTACTAGAATATATTTGAAATTATTCTTTGTAAACTCATGGCTTACTGCAAGTTCTACTTCGCGTTTGGATCAAGGAATGCTGATATTGGACATATAATTATCCAAAAATAGGACTTGTGAAGTTATGCCAGCCATCTCAAGAAGAATGAAAAGTAACACATGCACAACTGCTGCAATGAATATAAGAATATCAACTGCTACATAAAACAGATTTCTTGTGTCAACATGCATAAATTGACAGAATAATCTAAATTTCGCTGCCAAGCTAAAAAATAACGTTGAAGCACGAAGATACCTCCTTTTATGAACATTTCTATAATTTTTATACACATTTCAAATGTCATCGATGGACTACAGATATCCGGATGTCAAATTTTGTAAGAGAACTTTTCCTTACAAACTAAGCTTTTCATCATTCGCAACTCGAAACTAGACCTCACGGACTATGCTCGAAAACCCTTGTCGTGTCGCCACACTGGGTGGGGAGAGGACTGCTTATATATGACAGTCGATAATTCTGTCTGGGGTTGGGTGGATCGCTTAGTTCTCCACAGGTCAGCAGCGAGAAAGCAGTAGCCTCGAATCGCCTCAGCAGTAAGTTGCCAGAGGACTATGGCTGCAGTGAACGAATGGTTCTGGATGAACCCAATGACGGCAGAAGTTCCGTGGAGTCAAACGGACCAAACAATCCATCCTGCAGAAGATGCAATGCAGCACCTTTCGAAAATTTTCTGGCAAATAAGAAGCAGGGTACAGAAGTTCCATTGCTCAGACACCGCTCAGTCTGGTATTCTGTCTCGTAGTACACATGGTTAATGTTCTGCATGGTCAGGGAAAACATGGAAATTGGAATGGCATTCATGTCGTGGATTTTCGATTGCATAAAAAAGATCACAGTGAGAATGAACCCTGATCTCCATTCGCTATGGAAATACGTACATTATAGAGAAAAATTAATGGCTCTATGTACCTTTATCTCGTCGATTTGTTGAGGGCTTGCACTTGCATACTCAAATGTGAGCGGGTGCCAACCTTGCTTTTCCATTTGATTGTTAGTCTGGTTCCAAGAAGTGTATGTTAATGTTCTCCTCTCCACTTCGTCTTCCAATCCAACCATCTGCACATCAAAAACAGACAAAATATGACGGATACCCTTTCATGTTTACCTTTCAAATGACCTGTAAATGTATTCTTTAGGGATGTCTGTCTCCAAATGCTTCTCCAAAAGTTATGGCAAACATTTTCTAAAAAGAAATTATAAATATGGCATATTGCTCAGAACATAACATGTTTTCTACGTTAAGGGGAAAATTTTATTTTTTTTTCATCAAGGTGGCAATTTCATGGGAAGAAGGATTGAATTCATCCTGACACTTAACTATGCACCACTGCATGCAAATGTCTAGATGAAAACGGTTGTCGTAAATGGCTCCTTCAAGTTTCGATGCATGTTTAGGCACTTATGTAAAAAGTTCCTAACCGTGACAATGCACTAAAGAGACCATGAGAATCAGCCAGACAACCATAAAATGCCCACCAGCCAGCCTACTTGAAGTTTTTCATTGAAATGTATAATGCAGCAGAAATTTTGCAAGGATTTTCAGATTGTGTTCTTCCTGAAAGATATCAAAATAAGCGAATCCTCTAAATTACGTCTAGCAAAATACTCTCCATAAAGTCCCAGCCACAAACATGACCTGGTTCTGCTATTTCCGTATAGACTATATAACTGCAATGATATTGGACCAGTTCCCACATTTTCAAATTTCCTCCCAGGGTAGAAGTGTTAAGGACACACAAAATATACACCCTGGATCCTTCTTTCAGGACTGCATCCAGAGAGAATGTACCAAAAGAAACCCGTTCCATCACATTCACAAAATGTGACAAGCAGCAATGATTTCATCTGCCATGCCATAAAACGCACATTACATATCAGAAAGCGGGTACATTAAACAGATGGTGATGATCTTTCAAACCTGAACATCCAAGGACACATCCTGATCATCAACAGATTCAAGCCACTCCAACTCCATTTCTTCAAATCCCCTACCAAACTAATATCCATCCTCTCCAAACCATTGATGATTAAATAAGTTTCCTTTAATATATGACTATCACGTTACAAACACTATAAAGTTACAAACCAAGGAATCCAGAATCTAGGAACCAGCCAGAAGTATTCAACAAGATGAAATATTGCACATATTCCAAGTCTCGCCTCCAAAAACTCATCTGCAACAGTGGGATCCATACTCCCCCATTTCAGCTCCAAAGACCTATTCCAGCATGAGGCACCTACACATTTCTCTCCCAGTCCCTTGTTCACCCAGGCAGTTTAGGAAAGCTCGGTGAAGCTAACCTTCAATCATTGTGTTCACAAAATTGTAATTACTCAAGTGCCCAATGGATGGCCATATCCATGAAATTTATCAACGAAATGAATCACAGGAAAACAAGGAAATCATAGCTCTCCTCCCAAACTTCTCCAATAATGTGAAATGGACAGGACGACATTCTACTGCAAACAAGGTTTTAAGTGTCTTTTCATTAATATCACAAAAGAGCATGCGAAGGGCATTGCCACCATCCGCCGACATGCCAACGAAATCATGAATCATGTCAAAACTAAAAAAAGGTGAAGCCATCTCCCAACCGGCTAGATGGATTCTTGCTCAAATCTATGTTGAAAGATTCAACTATATTTTTACGATGGTTGTCGACTACCTAACAAAACCCTCAAAAGGGGGGATTTGAACCCTGGTCTTTTGGATGGTAGGCACACTGCACTACTATCAGACCATTTAAGTGGGTACATGAATCGTGTCAAAATTAAATAAATAAATTTATTTCAAAACAATGAAATATCAACTTGTTCCCAAATATACATGTATTCCTACTATCATCTTACATTTAGAGGTCTAAGAGAAGTCAATATGTAAAATCATGTACATTTATTATATCAGATCAATATATTAATATATTATATAAACTTTCATTGATTAAACATACGTGCCACTAAATTATTACATTATTTGACAAGAAATGACAAGTAATAAAAGTAGAAGGTTACAAATAATCAAATATTTGAATAAAAATTGAAGAAAAATATACGAAAAAGTAAAGAAGAATCATTAATGAAAGCAAACAACCCTCCTTACAGAGGTGCATCAGCCTGTGAAATCTCCAATTCTTAGGCATGTCGGAAGCAGTGTTATCACCTTCATGCAGTGGCGGACCCAGGATTTCACATCAGGTGGGGCACCCATTTTATTGTATTTATTAAATTTTATATGATATTTTTTATTAACAAAATACTTTTAAAGAAAAATTCAAGGTTCAATATATTTTTTCACTATAAATATAAAATTGATCAAGAATACAATAAAAACAATTCATACCTTATTAACAATATATTGAGAACAGTTCATGTCATTTTCATCGCTAATAGAGTCAAATAACACCTTTGACTACGCATAATTATCATTCTTTCATCCAATATATAATTATGAACATATGTAATAGAATAACCAAATTTACAATCAAAATCTAATTGAAAATTACATAAAATTGTGATAAGTCAAATTCACAATCATTTAATGATACAAGAAACTTGATAGATGGAGTGCGATTGAAAATCATCTATACCTACGAGAAACATTGAATATACATATGAATATATGAGAAGATTGAAATGAATTTGAAAGATGTTAGTTGTTGAGAGGGTATGATTTTCGGAAATGACTAGGTATGGAATGTGGAGACTAATTTGAGAGACAAGAATGAATGACTAAAACAAATGATTAACTAGGCTAAGAGGATCAACTCGTATGGGTATTAATGGATGGTATTTATTGTAGGTGTAAAGTTAATTGCATGAGTATAAATAGGAGGGGAGAATCAATGGACATGGGAGTTATTAATCATGGAATGATTGAAAAGTTGGTAATTGAGGGGGGCATTCCTTTTGATTTGCCATAATTATAATGGATCCTAATTAATATGTAATGGGAATTTGAAAAGGGAGGGGGAGGCACGTGCCCTGCCTCACCAAAGAGTGGATCCGCCCCTGCCTTCATGTCACCCATATTGGTCAATATTTTAGAGTATCAAAGAAGATGCACCTAATTCCGAAGTCACCGATATACTGTTAGATACGCCGCGTACATTTGTGAATGTGGCCACTCCGCTCGTATCAAATGCCAAAAAAGCTTGAGAAATGACACCTGTCGCTAGTATGCCGTCAGCAATGCCATTCCATCTGAACGGTGGTTGTAACGGAATTGTGCAGATCACAGCAAGTGTCTACGCAACTCAAATCTTCTAAGTTAAATCACAATGCTTACATCACTCTACCCTTCCTGAAAGAGACAAAATGTAAACTGACTTGTGATACCAGCCACAGACTACATGACATTCTCCAAATAGGGTCTCTCATACACTAAGATATTCTAAGGTAAACAACACCGCATCAATCCCCTCTACTTCCTCCGAAAGACTGTAAATAGTAGGCATATAATAATACATAATCTGATGAGACATCCTCATGTTTAACATCTTGTGGGAAAAAGGATTGCTAAAAATAAAGATTGCATATTGATTGCCACATATAATCTTCTTAGGCAATGTGATGTAGCGTGGTACGGAAAATTTAGGCAAATTAGGACGTTCGCCGGTTCACTTTTGTCCCATAGGGTTTTCCGTCAAACTAACTAGAGTTAAATTAAATTAGGAAAGGTTAATTTTATTTCTAAAGAACGTTGCAATTTTTATTTCTATTTAAATAATGAGATCTAAATAGAAATAAAAAGTGGAAGGTTCTCTATTAGACGGAAATAAAACTAACCTTTCCTAATTTATATAATGAAATCAACTCAGTCATGGCTGGTCCTAAGCCCGGGTAAATTGAGGGTTGCATATTAGGTAGACGACAGCCAACATAAGAGAGATAAATTCCTAAATATTGTTCTTCTAAGAACATTATTTGGGAATTTGTCTCGAAATCGTTCGGATAAATTTGTCTCGAATTCATTCGGATCTTTTAATCATGGATTTAGGCAAATATCTAGATTTCGTTCAGGCATTCTCTACTTGCGACGTGTGGCATTGCCTGAATGCAATGAGAAGTTGGCAAGGGCCGCTACATCGCTGCTCGGATGTAGTTCAAAATTTGCTAGTGTTCTCGCATGAGGAATGCATGCGAGAAAATAAGCTAGTTCTGCTGCATCGTCGCCTGGATGCAGTCCAAAATTTGCAAGGGTTCTCGCATGATGGACATATGCGAGTAAAGAAGTTAGTCCAAAAGAGGTTGCAAAGGAAGTTGCGGACCTTACGGATAGGTAGTTGGAATATTGGCACTTTGACTGGCAAATCGATGGAGATAGTTGATGCGATGGAAAGAATGAAGATTCAAATATTATGTCTACAGGAGATAAAATGGGTTGGAGAGAAAGCAAGGGAGATCGAGAAGACACGCTTTAAACTTTGGTATTCAGGTAAAGATAAGGGCAAAAATGGTGTTGGAGTGGTTGTTCATAAGGATTTGAAGGATTTTGTGGTTGAGGTGCAAAGATCTAGGGGTCAGATTATATTGCTAAAAGTGATGCTCGAAGAAGATATTCTGAATATCATCTCAATTTGTGCATCACAAATTGGTTTAGATGATAGGATTAAACAAGCTTTTTGGGAGGATTTGGATAAGATTATGCAAGGAATCCCACAAAGAGAGATGATTTTCCTAGGTGGAGATCTTAATGGACATGTGGGAAAGGATGCTTTAGGGTATGCTAGTGTACACAGAGGACATGGCTTCGAAGATAGAAATGAAGAGGGAAAAGTTTTTCTGAATTTTGTAACAGCTTATGATCTTTTCGTTGCAAATACTCTCTTCAAGAAGAGGGAGGGGCATTTAATTACGTATAATAGTAGCTCGACTAGAACACAGATAGACTACTTTGCATTGAGAAGAAGAGATCGGTTGTGTTGCAAAGACTGCAAAGTAATCCCAGAAGAGAGCCTGACCACCCAACATCGTTTGTTAGTCATGGATGTGCAAATAGAAGAGCTAGTAAAGAAAAGGAGGGTTTCCAAGATCACTGGAACTAGATGGTGGAATCTTCAATTGAAGCAATCAAGCTTCAGGGAGAAGGTTTTAGAAGACTTATCTTGGGATTGTAACGGAAGTGCTAATGAGATGTGGAAGGCCTAGCATCTTATATTCGAGGGGTAACCAAAGAGATGCTAGGAAAGCAAAAGGAGAATCTCCATGCCAAAAGGAGGCTTGATGGTGGAGTGGAGGGGTGCAAAAGAAGCTCAAAATTAAAAGAGCTCGCTTTAAAGCTATGTGCAATGATAGAACAGATGAAACTGTCACAAATTACAAAATAGCTAAGAATGAAGCAAATAAAGCAATATGCGAAGCTAAGTCAAAAGCTTACGAAGTTTTGTCCAAAAATCTCGATTCTAAGGAGAGTCAGAAGGATATATTTAGGGATGAGCATTGGGTTGGGCCGGCCCGGCCCAGCCCAAAAAGCCCGGCCCGTCCCAGGCCCAAAGGAATATCAGGCCGGGCTTGGGCCTAATATTTAGGCCCAAAACTTTTTTGGGTCGGGCTCGGGCTTGGCTCGGTCCAGACAGACCTGGCCCAAGGGCCCGGCCCGAAGAGGGCCCGAATCCTTTCTCACATCCTACATGCATGAAAACTCCCACCTATTTCATGTGCACTCTCTTCTTGTATCATGTCTTCATACAATGTTAATAAATCAAGAAAGTCAAGCATGTGACATGAGTTGATGATCAATGTATTTCAATTAAGAATTAATTTTCCTTAATTAGTATTTGGTTTAGTTTCTTTTGGTTATTCTTGAATTTGTTAGTATTTATTTTTTTCAATCAAAACATTTTCTATTATTGTACATTTATCCAATATGGGTCTTATCCCATTTTTTAAAATGTAGGATCTGATGCACATGTTATTGTTAACTGGATAAGTTTGGTTTACTCTTTCAATATCTATAAATGAGGGACATTCATGGTATCTAGCATTGAGTGCACATGTGTAAATTCGGATTTGGTAGAATTGAATTTTAGTTGTTTCACAAGTATTGTGGTACATGTTTTAATCAATTTTGGCTTGTGTAACTTGAGTTGAGATTAACTTGAAATAAAAGAGTCAAAGTTAATAATATCTAATTGGGAGATGGGCCGGGCCTGGGCGTGGGCCGAACAAAAAAAAATTTGCGGGCCTAAGCCCGGCCCAAGGCCCGAATTTTTTAAACGGGCTTGGGCCTGGGCCCTTCAAAGCCCAACCCAGCCCGGCCCATGCTCAACCCTGGATATATTCAGGTTGGCTAAAGCAATAGAAAGAAAGATCAAAGATCTTTCTCAAGTGAGATGCATTAAGGATGAGGAAGGTCACGTGCTTGTTACTCGGAAGGATATAGAGACTAGATGGAAGCAATACTTTCATAAGCTTTCATTGGGGAAGGAAATAGAGAGATCACTTTGGGAAATCTAGCTAGTAGTGAAAGTTACTTGAATCGTGCACAGACGAATACAAAGGAAGTAGAGGAGGCTTTGAAGGTTATGAGACATGGGAAAGGTATAGGACATAATGACATTCGTGTAGAAGTTTGGAGAGTTTTAGGTGAGCATGGTTTGCCTTGGCTTACAAATTTATTCAATATTATTTGGCAAAGCAAGAAAATACCTGAAGAATGGAGGAGAAGAATAGTGGTGCCTCTTTATAAGAACAAATTAGATGTTTATAATTATTACAGAGGTATCAGGCTGATGAGTCACACTATGAAAATTTGGGAATGTGTGATCGAAAGAAGGTTAAGCCAAGTTTCCAAAGTAAAAGAAAATCAAGTCAGATTCATGTCAGATCGTTCAGCTATTGAAGCCATCCACTTGCTGAGGAGAACAATGGAGATTTACAGAGCTAAGATGAAAACCTCTATATGATTTTTATTGATTTAGAGAAGGCTTATGATTCTGTCCCACGGGAGATATTGTGGAGAGTTTTTGAGACGAGACAAGTACCTATCATATATATTAACCTCATAAAAGATATGTATGATAGGGCTTCATCTTGTGTAAGGATACAGTCTGTGAAGGCTGACTATTTTGACATGAACACGGGTTTGCATCAATGTTTAACTTTGAGTTGATTCCTTTTTACTTTGATTATGGGCGAGTTGACAAGTGACATTCAAGATGAGATACATTGTTGTATGTTAGTCGTTGATGATATTGTGTTGATTGATGAGACTAGAAATGGAGTAAATGAGAAGCTTGAGGTCTGTAGGCATGCTTTGGAGACTAAAGGATCTCGTATAAGTAAAGCTAAGACTGAATATATGGAGCGTACTTTTGATGGAAGCAATGGTGAAGGAATCGATGTTAAGATTGGTGATGATAACATTCAAAAGTGAGATTCTTTTGGATACTATGGATTTGAATGTTGTCCTGTGAATCATAGACATGTGCAGAGAATGGCATTAGCAGAAATGAAAATGCTAAGGTAGATGTGTGGCACACACAAAGATCGGATTTGGAATGATGCCATCAGAATAAACTGGGTGTAGCTCCGATCGAAGATAAGATGCGAGAAAATCGCTTAGATGGTTTGGCTATTCACAAAGGAGGTCAACTAATGCACCAGTGAGGAGATGTGAGTTTTGGAATATTGAACCGGTTAAAAGAGGGCGTAGAAGGCCCAAGAAGTGTTGAATTGAGACTATACGAAGGGATCTTAATTTTTTGGATCTAAACTCGAGAATAACCCAAGATAGATCTGAATGGAGGCAAAAAATCCGAGTAGTCGATCCAACTTAAAGTGGGAAAAGGCTTTGTTGTTGTTGTTGTATTTAAATAATGAGATCGCATATGATCACCAACCAATTGGTTAGACAGTTAGAGATATTTAGAGTGCAATTAAGGTATGTTAGGACTTAATTTTTTACTCTCTTTCTATTTTTGTAGTCCCACCCTCCTATATAAAATGGGTAATAGTCTATTGTTTTAATCAGCCGATGTTAAAATTAAAATTTAGATTTTATCCAATTATCTTAAACCCTTCTCCCTCTCCATTTACATGATCTCCATAGTTCTTCTCCAAGACGCTCGCGCAACCGATGCATATTCTCTTCCTCCACCCTCCAATTTCTTCTCCATCATATTTTCTACCTTACAAAATTTTTCATTTTGCGTCAATTGGTATAGTTGATGCAGCGTGGAACGGAGAATTATGGCAAAATTAGGACGTCTATCCATTTAATTTTATCCAATTAGGGTTTTTTCTCAAATTAATTATAGTATAATTAAATTACATTTAGGTTAATTTTATTTCCAACTAACTGAGTTTATTACAAATTTTATTTCTATTTAAGTAATGAAATTGCATGTCATCAACAACTAATTAACTTGTCGTGCAGAGATATTATGAGTCCAATTAAGGTGTGTAAGGACTTTATTTTTATTCTCTTTCTATTTTTGTAATCCCACCCCTCCTATAAATGGAATAATAGTTCATTGTTTCAGTAAGCTTAAGTTCAGTTATATTAAAATTTAAAGTTTCTCCATCTTATCCTTCTTCCTTCTCCCCTTCCCCACGCATCTCCGTGCTACTTCTCCACACACACCAGACATGTTTTCTCTTCCTCCTCTCTCCAGATCTCTCTCCACCAATATACCATCGAAAAAGATCAATTTGCATCATAATGTCAACTCAATGTTCAAACCCTCTAGATCGGGACACACAAATTCTACAGCGGTCTATACCATGGTTTTGCATATTAGCTCTATATTCCTATACGACTCGATCAAGCAACGGCATTATACTTCTTGTTAATCTAGGTAATGAGACTGCCTCA
Organism: Ottelia alismoides; assembly: GCA_037367405.1. Lineage (NCBI taxonomy): Eukaryota > Viridiplantae > Streptophyta > Magnoliopsida > Alismatales > Hydrocharitaceae > Ottelia > Ottelia alismoides. The sequence goes on along the minus strand of JAZKJV010008605.1, from coordinate 173,023 downwards.
AAGAAAAGCGTAAAACCTACAGTAGACTATTTGTTTTACATGCAACTCGTATAATAAACATCATACTATTCCATAATCAGTAAAAAAAATATTCTTGAATAAGAGTCCTTACCCAAGAGAGGACTTAAGGTACCTAGGAATATGCATCACAATGTCAAGGTGCATACCCGTAAGACATCTCAAGCTCGCTTGGCTCATTGCATAAGCAATTCTAAGTCCGGTAACATTAATGCAAAGTAACCTGATAAGAGTCCTCAAGCAAGTAGAGAACATATTTCCTATGTGATATGATAGCTTTGTCGACAAGCCACCTTTATATCTAGAAAGTTCCACAAAGTGTCAACTGTCAAGATCTTTGGTGACAAAGTGTTTGTTAGGCATCTTTGCCATAGAAATACTCTTACAATAATTATCAATGATTATAATCAAGGTTTGAAAAAATGAAAGGTGGAACGAGGCGTTTTCCCTTCAGGCGAAGCGAGGTGTAGCCTCGAGGCGGTCGAGGCGTAAGCCTCAGTTTGTTTAGGAAAATAGTTAGAAAAAGTATAATAAATATATTTATTGATGAAAGAATCTAATCTGACAGACATATAATATATAACAATGTAATATATGATAATATTATGAAGATAAGAATACGAAAAAAATAATATGGCAATGCCATAAACCTTTCTACTAAATGTCTACCCAATCAAAAGGAAATCATTGGCTATAACTATCACTAAAATATTTTTTTATCAAAAAGGGATTGGATATAGTTGTTATTAAAGATATCCAAGTTGTTGATATGAATCATATGATTGGAATCCCAATCGTATGTTCTACTGAACCCAGATGAAGAATGGTATGATGTCCCCCCTATGCCACCATGTCCTACCAGTACAGGGGTCTCACTGTAGGGGGCAGCACCCCCATCCCAAAAACTTTTCTTATATGGGTATTTGAATTCGCATGCAGTTTCTTATATATTTAAGGGTGTAATAGTAAGAGTTCATTGAAATAATTGGATATGTTAATGGTAAATATGAATATAAAAGAGGTCAAATTTAAGCATTCATCTTGCATAAATATATACTCAACAACTAGAATTTTATAAACATATGAAAAACTGAATAGGATTAATTATTTTCTTTAAAAATGCTTGAAAAAATCCAAAACGCTTCACCTAGTGCCTCACCTCACCGCCTCACCTCGCCTCGACCGCCTCAGGCGTCTCAGGCGCACGCCTCAACTAGGGGGTCTGAGGCAGTCGCCTCAAGGCTATTTCCCATCGCCCCATTTCGCCTTAAGCGCCTTTGCACCTCGAGGCACGTTTTTTCAAATCATGATTATAATATCATCAATATAGAAGCTGAGAGGTACGAAGAATTGACTTGATTAAAAATATGCTACCTTAAGGGTGCGTTTGGTTGGTGGGTTACCCCGAGGTAACTTGGGGGAGGATAATCCATTTCGTGTTTTGGTGTTTGGATAGAGGGTTTTGAGTTGAGAGGGTTTGTTGTGATGTGATTGCATTGAAGTTTGAAAAAGTGAGTAGTTATTGTGATGTGATTGTATTGAAGTTTGGGAAAGTAGGTAGAAGTTGAGTAGTTTATAATTTTTAGATGATATGATAAAATAATATACTATTTTTTTGATAGCATGGACGAAAAAAATGATTTATTTAATGTATTAAAAGAGAGAGAGAAAGAGAGTAGACCTCACATGAAAGAGAAAATATGGATTTGGGGGGAAAACGTTCCCAAAGGGGAGGTTAACCCCCTTACCAAACGAGGTCTAAGGCTCCTTATATAGGTGGTCCTAGAAATAAAGTTACATAAGAGTCACCATACATGGAAAAGACAAGTGTAACCTTGAGTAGGTGGAACACAAAATATCTCTAAAAACTCCCCTTCAAGATGAAGCATATATGTCAATCACGATCTTCTTGCAACAATTTTCAAATTGTGTGCAAGCGAGTGGTTTGGTGAATATGTCAGCAGTCTAATCGACGAAAGATACAAGGGAGGTGTGCAACAATTCTCTTTGTATCATATCTCTGGTGTAGCGACAGTCCACATCCATATATTTTTTGCATTCATGAAATACGGGGTTATTGGCTATATGTAATGTTGCACGATTATCACAACAGAGTTCCACAACTTCAGTAGGAGTGAAATGAAGATCTGTACATATGAACCGAATTTGTTTTAATTTTGTTGCTAAAGGAGCATAGCTTTGTACTCACTTTCAAGTTTTGGCACTTCAATGGAAAATGACTGATTGATTCTTGCTCCTCCAAGTAATCAGGTTCCTGTATAATAGTTACAGAAATTGGTATAGTATTTTTTATCCAACATACAACCTCCATGGTATATATCAAAATAGATTGAGCTTTAGAGTGACGCCTTTTTGCGAATATATGTCATTTTTTCCAAAGAAGACTTGATATATCTCAAAACCATCATACATGTGCTAAAATAGGAGAGTTGGAGCATGTAATAGAACGGTAATTGGATCTTGGAGAGATCCAATTAGCCCCACTCATTTTTAGTCCCACGTCATCTATAAGAGGGCCTCTGGTCTCTCTGTGGGGCTATATAATTAGCCCCACACCCCCCGCATTCATTTAGAGATTCTTTTTTTAGACCACTCATTAAAAGATTTAATAGATCCGACCCTTAAAGACCTTCTCTTGTAGTTTCATCCTACTCCTCACAAAGTGTGGTTCCATGTAAATTTTCAATGTTCTATATTTTTATTTTTTGATCTTTGATTCTGCTTCGCTATTTTATTTTAAAAACGGTATCAGAGCAGTTCGATTTTGATTTTGTTCTTAGGATTTATTTTGTTCGCTATTCGTTCAATTTGAGTTCTAGGATTTCTTTTGAAAATCTATATCTCTATTTTTTGTTCAACTATCATGTACGATCATGAGCGAGTTCTGAAGAATTCTCATGTCATCATCGACAACACGAATATGATTGGTTGCAATCTTCAAACTATCTCCACGTCTTCATCTACTTAGGGTTCTTAAAACCCTAGATCTACACACCGCGAGCGCACCTACAGAACGATCTGTGTAGCTGGTGAAAGCCCGCATCTTTCCAGGCCGCATCTTCAGTCATAGGCCTTGAAACCCAAAAAAGAACAATAAAAAAGGAGATCAAGCGGTGTCGCAGTGTTCGCGACACCTACATACCTCGTCTCATGCATCAGAACACATCTCAGGCGGCGCACACATCTCCATCTTCAACAAGAATATCCCAAGCGGTGATGCCCTAACCCATAACATATCAACAATTGTGCACCTTTAGTTCAAGGCTTACACAACATCTCCTCGTTGACGATTGAAGCATCAGACTCCGTTAATTGATGAAGAAGCCGACGGTGGATCCTTTACTCTCCCTACGCCTATGTCAACCAAACGCAACCTTGCAGTCCTTTAGAACAATCCAATCCCAAGCTAATCAAGACCACAATGCATCATCATCTCTAGGCACGTTCGATGCTCCTCTCTACTCTAAGCATGGGCGACGACGCAAGACTCTCCAGGCAGCAAAAGATATATTCTTTGAAACCCATCAGGCACTCATCTCCAAACCCCTTCTAGCTGGCGACGACATTCTTAGGGCCAAAGGAAGAGATCCCCCATCAGGAACCCTATTTTATGAAAAGGGTTAGAGACCCATCGACGTATGTTAGTCTTTAAGGCTCGATTCTACTTTACTTTTTATTAAAAAAAAGTACGCGAGGGGGAATGATAGCAATTCATGCCCAACTGGTCGAAGTTCAAAAAAGGGGGGAGGAGAAAGAGAAGGGGGTTGATATCATTTGCGCTCAATTGTGAGACGGACTGCTTCGTATAAAAATGGTGAAGCCTTCTCCCACTTTAGGTACGGTAGGGTTGGCTACATAAAGCCTTCCAGCTCAAATCCATATTGAAAGATCCAACTATTTTTTTAAGCTGGATGTCAGCTACCTAGCGCAACACCTACAAGGAGGGATTTGAATCCTGATCATTTGGGTGGTAGGCACACTGCACTACCACCAGACCATTTAAGTGGGACCGGACTGCTTCATATGAAACAAAAAAATGCAGGGAGAAGTTTGAGCCCAATTGGGTCGTATTCAAAAAAAGGAAGGAGACCAGAGAAAAAGGGAGCTTGATTTTAAAAACAGAAAGCCGAAAAAAAGTAAACAGATAAAAAAAAGGAAAAGAAAATATGCATATTTACTCTGTTTCTCCCAATATAATATATATATTCTTTATTCTAACAAGTATTTGAGAAAAGGGGAGTGAAAGAGGTCACATTCTTCCACTTGAGATGGATCTACATGATTTCTATCAAGTCCAACTACTTGTGGTTCCTCAACAAAAAGTTCTAATCTCATTTCCAAGGTCCCTATATAAGCAAACCGACTCCATGTTCCCATAAGAAAAATGGGAGATGCAATTCTCAAGGTTCACGTATAGGAGAGGCCCAACTCTCGAGATCGCACAAAAGACAACCACTTCACTTATGATGTTCGATATGAACTACTCCAGATTGAATTCTCTACATGTGATCGTCCCAGACTTCTACAACCCATCCATGACATGAAGGTTGACACTTTAGACTACTACTGCTATCAGCTATTTTCACCGAGCATAGAGTTCTTCCACATTGTCAATTGTTTGACTTTTCTCCATGTTGGACTTCTTCTAGTGACCAACTCCATGCGTGAATTGGTCGTTGCAATGAATCTACTACATGCACAACCTGATCGTCACAAACCCATCCCCGTGTGAGGTCTTCTATAAACACAGACTACTCCGAGCGGGCTCCTTCTATTTCTCTCAGATGTATCAAATGAAGATGTGTATACATTTTCTTTTATTATAAGATGCAACTTTCTCGGCTCCAGCTTGAGGTGGAGTGTTAGAATCTAATAGAAGATCCGACCATTTGAGGCCTTCTCCTGTAGTTTCATCTCGCTCCTCATGGAGTAAGATTCTGCTTCTGAATTTTATTTTCAACAAGAAGAATCCATGAACTTACTTAGTTGTCAATTGTAAGCGACATATATAGCTATGTGATAGCTAGATACGTTAGTTTCCATCCGGTCGTCTATATTGGTATGTGCCTTCAATATCTCTCAGTTAATAGATTTGTGACAAAGTATACATAAGTAATTGTTTGCTTACGCCCCAACTAGGCTTTATTTTGTAAGCATACTTTCAAGTATTCCCTTGACCCTCGAAACCAGAAGGTTGTTGCATACATATGGCCTCATGTAAATCACCATAGAAAAAGGTATTCTTTAATCAAAGTTGGCAGAGGACCAATCAAGTTGTATGACTACTGACAAAAGAATATGTTATCGAAAGATATACAACTGGGGAGAAGGTGTCAAAGAAGTCAACACCGTATGTTGATGTAAAACACTTAGCTACCAACTCAAGTTTGTGGCGAGAAATCGATCCATCAATTCTTAACTTCAATAAGAATGCGACGTCCTGCAACGTGATAGACATCTCCCCACTAGCCATGTGAAAAGTATGTATCTCGGGTCTCCAGCGCTCTACCAAAGATGTCACTAAGTGCCAATCAAGTGTGATAAATTCCAGTTCAGATATGCACCCAAAGCCTGCTTGCTACATATGGTTGCATGCGATCATCCAAAGGAATGCGGCATACATGTGTCTCCCGACGTCGAGAACGCAATCACGAAGATGCCTACAAGTTAAATGTTACAATCTGTTGCGTGATTTGTTCATCGACTCGGATCTCCTTGTTTACCACATTATCTTCAACATCTTCATCACTGTCTTCTTTCAGATCATTATTGGTTCCCCAAGGGATGAAGTCATCCAAAGCATGATTAACCTCTCTCAACAGAGCGTCACTCATGAGCCATTCTTGATCTGTACATGATTGCGTTATAGAAATATCAGTGCTAGTGACAAAGAAGGGTTGTGTGCTAGGGACAACGGAGGGTCCCGTGTTAGTGACAACATTGGGGACTTCGCTCACCGATACAATTTCAACAATAATGTCAGTAGGCATCGATTTCCCAATGATCCAAGCATACACAAAAACTCCTTGCACATTATCATCATCGATGATAGACGAAAACGATGGCTCTTTACCTACGCCCTGAGGGATGCGATGTAGTAATTAGATTTTTTTATTACTGACATCCAGACTGAACTTACAGTAAACTAAGTTCATCTCATCGAATGTCATATTAGGCATTAATCCAAACCCACGTAGATTGGTCGTCGAAGAGCCAATAAGCGTACCCTTTAAATGAAACATACAATATACCAACTCCATTCCGACCTAATACGTGACGCAACATACAAGTCAAAACTATACGATCATGAAATGAAGATAAATACGTATATTATATAACATATATCTAATCTCCAAAAGAAAATTTTACCAAATCCCTATGGATGCAACGAAGGGTGCGCCCTAGTGAGAGGCGACGACGGCTAGGGCGGCAATGCAGAAGGAAGGTACGGAAAAGGACCTCTTGGGCGGGGATTAGGATGCTCAAAATGAATCTTTGGTGGAGAGGAGGAGGCCGCAATCGCGAGGGCACAAAGGAGGAGTCAGGCGACAGCCAAATGAACGAGGCGTGGGGGGGTTTCGAAAACGTGTGGTTTATCGCGGCCGGAAATCACATATTCGACGCGCGCTAAGAATAGCGCATATCGAAGATGCGTTAAAGATGTAGTTCCCAAGTAAAAAAAACATTACGGGTGTCGCATGTTTAACATGCGACACCACTGTAGCTCCCGGATAAAAAGAACTTTTTTTGTAGTACCTAGGGATTTAAGTAAATCCAAGGTACTACTTAGGAATTTGTCTCCAGTAAATCTCTATATATTCACATCATTTCTTCCGAAAAAATATATATCCTGTACGGATTAAGTTAGTTTCAGTTAGTTCAACAAATTTTAATGGTAGCCTGGTTGTGATTGAAGTGTGTCTAATGTATATGGAATTCGTCTACACAAGGAATCTGTATGTTCCAATTCAGTCAATAAAAAATGTACTAAGCCTTCTCCCACTATATGTAGGGACAGCTACATGGATTTTTGCTCAAATCCATGTTGAAAGATTCGACTATTTTTTACGCTAGCCGTCGAGTACCTAATGCTTGAACCATGGTCTTTTATGTGGTAGTAACAATGTACTACCACTAGAGCATTCCAATTCAGTCAATGCACATGAAAATTGGCATGCTCATTTCAGGTTGCCCTCCATTTATGAACTGAAGGTGATGAAAACAATTGTAGTTATCGACCGAGCTGAACATCCATATCAAATGGTCTTTGCTCTTTTTAAAAAGATTACGCTGAATGTACAAATTAAAGACGCTAAACTATGGCAGATAAACATGAGCACATCAAACTTTTCATTAAATTATGCATAGCAAAAAAATGCTGGTGAAGTTCAAGAAGAAACTCACAGAAAACAATGTCTGAACATAATGTTCATCAGGTATGCAGTTGTGCTCCTCCTGAATTAAAATCTGCCATACGTCACAATAGAATAACGTCAACCGAACTTTATCTGAGTGAAATGTGAACAGATCATTTGAGTAAGTCAGGAAAATAGAATCACCTCACAAACTAAATTAAACACAAACTTTTTGCTATATAAATTAGCAGATACTAGTTCCCCTAGAAAACAAGAAACATGTTTTCATAAGCTCGTCACCAAGTGATGCATAGAAGGACCAGATGGCAAGCTCAAGTTGCCATGTGATGCATGAAAGGACCATAGGACATGGTGTTCATGACTATGAGAAAGTAAATCAGCACAGAACCGGATATATAACAATTTATGTTAAAACAAAATTCTATTTTAAGAGTAGTCGGTGCTGTCCACTTGTGATCCTTGACAGTAATACATCCATGATTGCAAGAAGGCCAACATGAAGACCTTCTTAAGAATCATGGTGGAGCAATTAGAGAAAAGCGGTTTCATTGATGGCGGTAGAAATGGACGCGTCCATCACTTTTTGATAAATTTGAATTGCTGTGAGACCAAGGACCTTGGAATTTGGGCCCCACCCTTCTCAAGATTGGGAATGGAATTTCTTCATGGTGAACACAATAGCAACATCCCCACTGCAGTCGGCTTTTGTTCCTGCAAGGCAGATTACAGCTGGCAATGGCAATAGAGAATATCTCATATTGGAGGAGAAGAAAGACAAGAGGTCTTCTCTAGAAGGTCAATTTTTCCAAGGCTTACGACACGTTTGATTGGCGTTTTCTGTGGACGGCTCTGCGTAGAAGGAGCACTCTGGGCACCTGGATTTCTTGGATGAAATGATGTGTCACCACCACCTCGTTCACGGTATCATCAATGGCCGTCCGGAGGGGCTTTTTTCAGCCTCAGCGAGGCGTCAAACAAGGGTGTCCCGGCTCCTTTACTATTCGTTATTGCGGCTGATGTTTTGGCATGTATGGCTTACAGGGATGCAAATGGATATAGATATATCCGTATCCGATCTGTCACCGTATCTGTTTTATATAGATTTTGACATCCGTATCCGTATCCGTTTTAAAATGGATACGGATATGGATATCGTATTGATATCCGCAAATATCCGTATCCGTATACCCGTTTTCGTATATAAATATAGTCACGAATTTATTTTTAATCATATAAAATATAATTCTCTACCTCCTTTTACCATATTTATATAACTTTTATGATACACACATTTAGTAAATTAATATCATGTGTTTTTCATCCAATTCTTATATATTTAAGTCGATTCTATAGAGTATTATTTCTAACATTACTCGTGTGCGATCAGTATCCGTTTTACATCTGTATCCGTTTTTTAAGAATATGGTAAGATAATTTTAATATCCGTCAATATCCGTATCCGCATCCGTGTTCATATTAAAAAACGGATAAGGATATGGTAATACTTATATCCGTATCCGTATCCGGTCGTTTGCATCCCTAATGGCTTGTCAAGCTCTGCTCAATGGTACTGCTAAGGGTTATTCTGAAAACAACATCTCTATCCCTCCTCTATAATATGCAGACGACTCTATCTTCTTTATAGAGGAGGGCAAGGACGAGGCTGGCGGGATGGCAACTACATTGGAGATCTTTAGCGAGATGTCAGGAATTATCCTCAACCATAGCAAGTCTACTGTTATTGCATTTGGGCTCTCTTTGGAAGAGGGTCGTACATGTAGTGAGATGCTTCAAATGGAGTACGGCTCCCTCCCTATCTGCTATTTGGGTATGTCGCTAACACTGGGTAGATTGAAGTTATCCGACTGGCTGCCACAATTGGAAAAGTTTGAAAGGAAGCTTTCGGGGTAGAGGACGACGATTCTCTCTCGCGAAAGGCGACTCCTACTGGTTAAGGCGATTCTTATTGTTATTCATGTTTCTTCGTGTCTTCTGAAATATTTCTGGTGGGAATTAGGAGGCGCATAGAGAGGTTGATGTGTCATTTTTTATTGGAAATGCGAGTCCACGATGAGCCATTATGCAATAAATGTTATTGCAAATCATTCTCTAATCTGAAATGAAGAATAACTAATTTGCATAATAAGCCCCTTAGTACAATTTGGGTTATGTACCATGGCCATCTTAACGATCATATAGCTGTTGGCTCAAATGTCAAATCATAGAGGTTGGTGCTTGGATGATATCTAAAGATTTAGATTGATGACTCATCAAGCACTGTCAAGTGATAGTTAAGAGAGGATCTCTAGCCTGAGAGGAAGATGGCAATTCTTCTCTATAGGTTGATATCTAATCAACCTCTTGATGCATATCCTCTGCATAGGAATAGAGATTCAGAGGTGTTAGATAAGTCAGGTCAAAGAGTTGACTTAGCGAGATCGAGATAACTAAGACCTATGTCGTATACTATCATGATATAGGCACGCATCCTCTGACCGGAAACAAATGTGTTGCTATATGTTTAAGTATGTACATTTGGCAGACCGATAGGTTGATGTTCTAATCAACTATACACCGACGAGCTGGTGTGCATAGAAGGGCATATGAGTAATACGATCTCTCAAAGGGATCATATATGTTCATTACTGAACCAGGAAGACATGATCTCACTCATGAAATATTGGGATCAAATTCCGTGCACGATAGTCTCTCTTTAGAAGCTTGACCGAATTTATAGGTTTGATATATGCTTTTGGAAAGTATATGATCAATACCTGAGTATGATATATGTTTTTTGGAAAATATATGATCGTTGCCGAATCCAGATGATCAAATGAGAGACATGATGATAAAACATGAAGAAGACAATGTAAATTTGATTTATATCTTTTTATTCTAGGTCTTCCAGTATGCAGGATGTACATGTATTAGAAATACCTGAGGGTAATGTGATCATAAACGATTGTATAACCATGACGCCTCCATTCCGAGGGAGTGATGAAACATGTCTGTATTTTAGTGACTCCTCTCAGTAGAGAAGTAACCTAATTATAGTTCAAGTATAGGGCATTGATCTGAATGTGATTCAGATGCAATGAGAAGATTAGGTTTACGTCTTTGATTTAATCATGCATCTGTGAGAGGTCTCTGAGATCTGAATTTGAGATGAGATCTCAATATCCAAGTCACTATACGTGGAATGTACAATCACCTTGTCCTTCCAAGCATCCGTGGAGAAAGTGCATTATTCTTGAAGGAGTTCAAAAATAATTCCATTGATAAAATATGTATCCAAGCATTGGGAAATGGATAATTAAATGAGATTCAATTATCATGAATAATGTCAATTTGATTCATATTATTTAGATGCATGAGAATGATGATCTAGTATAACTAATGTGATTTACTTATCATGGATATAAATAATGTGGATAGTGTTATCTATATTAATCATATATATTATAAATGTGATTTATAATATATATAAGAGAGAGCTATTTGTAAATAGCATTGACAATTTAAATGTTGATTTAAATTGGATTCACATTGGACAATTAATTGAAAATGTGATTTACATTTTATTTTGTGTTGGGAATGTGATTCCCAAATTTCCAATGACGTGATTGAAATTTTACAAATTAATTTGAAATTATTTTTGTGAAATAATTTACAATTAAAGTTGTTGTAAATAATTAAAGGATAATGTGAGATACAAAATCTCACAAAATAAGAAAAGAGAGCACACCTTCCTTAAAAGGAGGGTGGATGGCCACCCTAGTCCTAATTCATGGTGGGCGTCCCCCTCTTATTAGGAAGGAGCTTGCCTCTTTTCCTAATCTTTTAATGTCGTTTGATTTGATTGAATTGATTTATATTGATGTTTATTCAATATATTTAATTTAATTTAAATAATTGTTGTTGTATTTTTTACAACAAAATCATGGACATTGAAAGAAACACAAATCAATCTTAACCACTAAATTTGTATTTTCCATGGATTGAGATCCATGGACTCCCAAAATATTATAAAAAAGGAGGCAACCCTAGCTCTTCTTTTACAACATATAATTCACAAGCTCTCTCTCCTCCTCATCATCATACATGTCCCCCTCTCTCTTTAAAGTGACCGTCCACTTTGTGACCTTGAGAGAATCGTCATCGTCGCTACGTCGTTGTGTTGCCGCTTCGACCACTCGTAGATCTTCGTCTTCCTCGGCGCTTCTAGTGCGTGACCTCGGAATTCGTGTGACGAAATAAGGATATCCGTCGCTTGGATCAACATCTTGGATTGCGAGAAGGACGCGTTCCATCAACGTGCTCGCAAGTGTCTCCTCTGTCGATTCGGACTTGAGACAAGCAATCTCTTCGTTTAGAGACTTCAATAGCAACCACGCTTCAAGAGGTATTCCGATATCTACTTTGTGGTTTAGATGAAATGATCCGAGAAGTGTTCTTGGATCATGTGGTTTTATCACTTAAATTTTTTTTAAATTATGTTGCTATGATCAACTAGTGCGACTAGTCGCTCCCGATCACATATGATGTGATCTTCACACTCATATGATGTGCTTAAGATTTTTCCCATGACCTTCAGAGACATACTTCAAAACGACCAAGACAATAGAAGCCTAGAAGGTGTGCTTGGTATCAATGTATATGTCAAGTGATGCTAAGTTATGGTGGAGAAGCTGTGCAACAAATGAGGCGAGATCGAGGATCTCCACATCAGATGATCTAGTCACGGAACTAAAGATGCAACTCCTACCCAAGAATAATACATAGATTGCATGAGATGCACTTTGACGCTTAAGCAGACTAGCATCATTCGTGAGTATATGAAGCAATTCATGTCTTTGCTGCTGGACATCAAGGGTATGTCTGAGGTAGACAACTCGTTCAACTTCATGGTCGAATTGTAAAGTTGGACCCATGTATAGTTGAGAAGGCAATGCGTGAAGGACTTGAATCCAAGGCTTGTTATGACGGATTCATTGGTCAACTACGATGTCCGCCCAATCCATGTTGAAGAGAAGGAGTTCATAACAAGCTAAAGGCAAGGTTCAAGGATAAGGGCTAAGGTGTTGCACAAAAGCTGCCAATGGAGGAACGATTGTACTCCAAGAAGAGGGAGCAATTCAAGAGCAATAGATGTTTCATATGCAATGGACCATGTTAGGAAAGGGACAACCTAAAGAAGGGAAATTCAACTCTTCGCGTGGACAAAGAGGAAGAACAAGGTGAGCTATGATTGAGGGCAATGAGTGCTATTCACAATGCCTGCCCATGCGCAGCAGAGCTACTAGTTAGTGGAAGGAGGGACCTCTACTGCGAAGAATGGGTCTATGAAGAGATCTACGAGCTTTTGAGGCGCTAAGGCTCAATAGAGAACGCTCGTGAGTATGAATGTGTGTTGAGCACCAACATATGCAAAGGAGTTGCGTGCGACAAGTTGAGGATATGAGAACATTCATGCACAAGAAAATGGAGCAAAGTCTTGGAGGGCACTAGAAGAGCATGGACAAAGCGACAAACACCCATGTCAATGAAGCGGATCACACCCCAATGATCTTGCATGGGATGAGATAATGAAGATGCTCGTAGCGCGGGAGATGCTCATCTCTTAAGGTACAAGGATGTCTATGTAGTGTGATGGATACAAACAACAAGAAAGCGTGTAGGTGTTTTCTCCACAAATATAGCAGGAGCTGTTACACCAACAATAAAGATGTCGGATCCTCTCGTGTAGTAAAAAGGGTTACCCCAAAGGCCAAGTCAAGGGAGGACGATGAAGTTCGCAAGAAGAATTGTTGTGGGAAGGCAGACATTGCATACTTGCATCACCCCTCACATTGAGGCACATCAAAAAGGTGTATATCTGATGGAAGATCGTGACAAGACACCAGCTGAAAAATGGGCTCAGCTGAGGACATATAAATCTTCAGGTTGCGATCATAATCCCCAAATCTCGCGATCGAGAATGTGCAACTAGCCATCATAGTACATGATAACAAAGGCACAAAACACGAGTAATGTGATACTTCAGGAAGAATTGCATAGAGTGACTAGCTTGATAGTTATCCACATGAGTATTGGGGACTTACTTGCCATCATAGTACGTGGCAATGAAAGAGAATCACAAGAAGACACTAGCTTAGAGGTGGAGTGTTGTGGAGCTCATGGCAGAGCAAGCACATCAAGTACATGCAGCAAGGCAAGACATGGCAACACATGCAAGCATCAGCACATATATAGGTATAGTGGCAATATGCATAGTGAGACATCAAAGGCATTAAGGAGAAACAAGATGGGGTCATGGAGGTGTATGCAAAGAGGCACACGGGATTCTTATTGATGCATGGCGGCCCAAAAAGGCATGGAGACATTGCAACTAACGAGTACGAGCATGGGCATTCAAGCTAATTGTTAACATACAAAATGTAATTTGGAGGCCATGAAAGTGAAGATCGATGGATTTCCCCTTAGTCTGTGGATGGCACAAGGTCAGACGTTCAATTACGCATGCTAGAGTTTGGCAAAGCAATGTAAGCAGGTATTGGAATACAAGGAATCTGGCTGAACAGGTTTTGTAGGATCATCTGCAGAAGACGAAGGGATAGTATGCAAGCTGAAGAGACAATAAGACAAAGTTGCTGAGAAAGACAAAGAGGCAAGCTGCAAAACATGAAGGATCTTGTGCTTTATTGGTTACGAGTCTAATTTTATCACTGATGTATCCCTTGGCGAACCCAGAGTATTGTATATAAGGAGAGGTGCAGCTCATTCTCCACATAGCCCATCCTATACATTATATGTCCCCTTCTAAATAAAAATGAAGAAGCTTCGTGCATGCCCTCATGTTCATGTTTATGCTTGTGTTTGAGCATTGGTGCGTAAATGAGAGAAGTGCGAGAAGAGTTTGAGTTTGTTCGTGGTTAATCTACTCATGGGATGGTTGGTTAGCTTGCAGGAAAGTAGCGTTGCACCAGGTAATTCAAAATTTGATGCGTAAGATTTTGACCATGTGATACCTCCATGGTGGTGGAAACCACCCCCTAATCCACGGATCATTCTCCTGCTTCCCAGTGTCCCACCATCCCCCACACCCCCCTTGATTCCTCATCCATCGATAGACCCCACATAAACTACCCTTTATATCCCCTGGATGCCATACCTACCATCAACGCCCACTAACCCCTCTAAAAAGAAAGAAGAAGCATCCCAGATGTTCCACCATCCCTTTTTTCAAAAAAAAAAAGAAATAAGAAGCCTGGTGCATGCTTGTTTGTTCGTGTTTATGCTTGTGTTTTAGCGTTGGTGCGTAAACAAGAGAAGTGCAAGAAGAATTCGAGTGTATTCATGGCCATTCTACTCGGGAGATGGTTGGTTAGCTTGCAGGAAGCTACCATTGCACCGGGTGAGTTTCAAAATGTGATGCTCGAGATTTTAACCATGTAAGACCACCATGTTAATGGAAACCAACCCCTACCCCACAGATCATTCTTCTACTTCCTAGAGCCCCACCATCCCCCATACCCTCCCTTGATTCCTCATCCAGATCCCACATCAATTGCCCTTTGAATCCCCCAGATGCCACACCTACCATTAGCCCCCAATCGCCGAATATACCCCCCCGTCCCCCCGGCCATCCTAATCATGTCACGCCCTCCTCACATACCCTCCCTTGATGGTAGGGCCCCACCATCCCCCATACCTTTCCTTGATTCCTCGTCCAGATCCCACATCAATTGCCCTTTGAATCCCCCAGATGCCACACCTACCATTAGCCCCCAACTGTCGAATATAACCCCCCACCCCCGCCATCCTAATCATGCCATGCCCTACTCACATACCCTCCCTTGATGGTAGGGCACCCCCATACCCTCCCTTGATTCCTCGTCCAAATCCCACATCAATTGCCCTTTGAATCCCCCAAATGTCACACCTACCATTAGCCCCCAACTGCCGAATATACCCCCCCCCCCGCCATCCTAATCATGTTGAAATCTAGAATGCATAAGCAGAATATAGATAAACAGAGCAAGAAATCAAGAAAGAATAAACATTGAATGCAAAGATTTTACGTGGAACCCTACTCTCTAAGGAGCGAGATGAAACCACGGGAGAAGGCCTCAAAGGGCTAGATATTCTATAGAACTTTCTCATCGAATACAGAGAGTGTGGGGCTCCTTATATAGCCCCACAGACAGACCAGAGTTCCATAGAAAGTAGATGTGGGGCTAAACATGAGTGGATGGTAATTGGATCCTAGAAAGATCCAATTACCACTCTATTACATTCTCCAACACTCCCCTTCGAGCTAGAACTAAGAAAGTTGCAGCTTGCAACAAAAAGGGTATACATCACATCTTCACACGATGCATCATAAGAACATATATCCATTGCTGATAGAAGACCTTGCTCGACAGGTCTGCAACTTCCATGTCATCGAAATGCATCTCTGCCATGTCTGTAGAGTCGATGTGATACCAGGTCATCGGAACATATCTCTGTCGTGCCTGGAGAAGAGTCGCAATAGAAGAAATCCGATGCGGAGTAGTAGTATGGTCGTAAAAGAAGTATACACCTAGACGAAGAAGTCGATGCTCGGTGAAGACGGATGATCTGTAGAAATCTGGAGTGTCGATCTGTCAGTCGTGGCCGGATAGTTTATGTCCTGAAAATCCATCCCTGACTCCCCCTTTCTCTCATAAAGAGAATGGAACATCAAGTTGGGAGAAGCAAAACATGCTTTTTTTTTCTTAGCCATTTTTTTTCTTGGCTACTCTCTTCTTTGTTTTCTCTCTTTTTTTAAACCATTCATTTTTTCTCGGATTCCATCTTCTCTTTTTTTCAAAAACATGCCACTTTTTTTCTCGGCCTATGTCCTTTTTTTAATAACATCAGCAACACGGACCCACTTTGGGCCCAACAAAGAACAGTCCATACTTGGGCCTTTTTTTAAGCAGCAGAAGGGGTATGCACCCCCTTTAGGGTTTCTAAAGAGGCCCCCTTTTTTCATCTGCGTCGACCCCATGATTGGTCATCATCGGTGTCGTCGCCTGTTGCTGCTTGAGAAGAAGCATCGCCCTTGCTTCTTGTGTCTTGCTTCTCGCGTGGCTGTAGACCTCCAGGATCACCGCTCCAAACTCAAGAGGGAGAGGCGACGCGCGTTGGCTGCATGTGTGGTCATGGTGGTGTCTGATTGCCTGGAGTCGATGTCAGGGTGCACGGTGAGTTACGCGAGAAGAATGGAAGCCTCACATCGATTTCCATCACCCCAGAGTCTTGAAGGAGAGGAGCGCCGCATGAGGGAGAAACGCTACCTGGAGCATCAAGATCAGGAGAAACGAGATCAGGATGTCGCCTTTTGTTGAATTCTTACGCGGATCTAGATTTTTTTGCTGCAATGGTCTTCGATCTTAATCGTGGACACCTGTAAAGGATCTTCCCCAGCGTTGCGCCATCAATCAATTTTGCACCTGTTTTCCTGGAGATAGCAAGAGGTTGCTCGTACGTTGAATATGCCCTTACGCAAGGGCTGCCTGGAACTAGGGTTATAGAGAACCTGAGAATTTCTTGAACAAATCTCTAGAACTTGAACAATAATCAATAATAATCAAAATTACAAGATCGAACCGCTCTAATATGAAAATAAAAATCTTCAAGAATAACTTCTAGAATCGACCGCGATGATACCATGTTGAAATCTAAAATGTGGAAGCGAATCGATAAACAGAGCAGGGAAATAAAGAAAGAATAAACACGAATGCTTGGGATTTTACGTGGAACCCTACTACTAAGGAGCGGGATGAAATCACGGGAGAAGGCCTCAAAGGGTCAGATATTCTATTGAACTTTCTCATAGAGTACAAAGGATGTGGGGCTCCTTATATAGCCCCACAAACAGACCAGAGTCCTACAGATAGTAGATGTGAGACTAAACATGAGTGGGTAATAATTGGATCCTGGAGAGATCCAATTATCACTCTATTACATTCTCCAACACAACACATAGTCAACTACCCTCCCCATTGCCTTTACGTGTGAATTTTCTCAAGTCCTTGTTTTTTAAAAGAAAAAAGAAGATAACAACATCCATGGTAAGTGTTAACCCAAAAGCTTCCACATAAACAAACTTAAAAGACAACAACAAGATTACAACAAAATGGCCTAGTCTTCAACAAGAACACGTGTGTGGACCAGAATATTATCAATGGTATCATCCTCAAAAAAATAATGATTGTTCTCGCTAGCAGGGTGGCCCGTAAAATACCCGAGGTTTCACTTTCTCTATTATCGAACGGTATGTGGTGACCTTGAAACTTTTTCTGAAGCGACAATGCCTCTTCCTATTAGCCAATACACCACCGCATGTGTCCGAACCTTGCACACTATCACAATGGAAGAACATGCGGCCAAGGTCCTCCTCATCCCTACCATAAACAAGACAGGAGGTGACCCACATTTGTAATGAAGTGTGCTCTAAAAGATCTTATCACTAAACTCCTCCAGAAAAATAAGTGAAGATCTTCACCATCAACAGAGCTCGAGCTCGTCCCCTCCAAATGATATTGCAATCTTTCTCTACGAAGTTGTTGTTACCATATGTGATACAACTGAATGGGGATTTCCATGTCAGGAAACATAAACCCTCAACAAAAAAGGACTGGATTATTATAAAAGTTGAGGATATTCCTCCTCCAAAACCTTTTTACGAAAAGGTTGAATTCAACGAAGTCTAAACGGCACATATCCATGGAATGAAAGGATAGAAAAAATGCACTTTAATCCTTAAATGTAAGAAATAAAAAAGTAAATTGGGAATGGAAGGATATCAACCTATTCCTATTGGGAATAAATGTATGGACAATCATATAAAATGAGGCTCAAGCAAAGGTTGTTGACCACACTTTCAATCTACACAATCTTTCATTCCTCACTATCAATTGTTGCACTGAATTCCATCGACCAACTGATGTATGCTTGGCACAGTTCTTCCAAGACAAAGTACAATGCAAATCAATGACGTCATTGCCACAACACCTACTCTAACATATGACATGTACATGTTCTTCCATCACGGTTTCAACAACATTCTTCTTGAGTTGTGCCCAATTATCAGCCAACTCATCAAGAAATAAGTTATTTTAAGAAAAAAGGACTTCCACCGTATTACAAGTTCCAACTGACGACCAACGCCCTCGCATGGGCCACAACATTCTCACCATAGACTCTATCCTGAATAAACACCACCACGTTTATGGCTAGCCAAAGCGCCCAAATCATAGCAACGCATTCCAATCTCTCTATCACCGTGCCATTCCAGTCCGCCCCAATGGATCCCCAAAACCCGTAAACATCATCAATACCATCTACTGGTTTCCAAAAAGTTTCCACGCCTCCAAAGATCTCCCACATTTGAAGAACATATGATCTGCATCCTCCACCAACTCCTGGCACTAAGAGCAAACAGATTCAACACACCGGATGAATCAAGCAAATCTGTCCCCATTCAGCAATCTTCCCCTCCTGAAGAACAACAAGAATACCTTCACCCTCGTCAGAACTTTCCACCTCCAAATCCGTCTGTAGTCCGTGATGCACACCCCGAGGTCAAAAATCACCGAGCCATTCAAGGCCCTATAGGCCTTACAAACAAAAAGACACCAACAATCCAGATCCGACAGTCTCGCCATCTGTGGGTCCAGCTACATCATCCAGCTCCGCAAGCATCTCTAAAAGCTCTTGCATAGACCGGTTCGAAATCTCAAATCTAAACCGAGGGAAGACATTGTGCCCATCTCACGCATATGTCTGTGAACATTCTTAATCAACAGCCAATGCCAACAGATGCAGGAATCGCACCCTCATCATCTTGCATCACTCTAATCATCAAACCAGAACCTAAAACCTGTCTTGTCCCTAACAATGGACCTCAATAATGGACGGATCTCCAGCACTGCACGGCAAACCTTGCACTAGAATTACGACGGAGCATGCCCAAGATTCTCAGGGCCATAAAAGGAGGAAGTTGCACCCGTAGATCTTCCTAATCATATATCACACCAAACTGTCACAACTACCCCAAATACGGGAGACCCACTTGCTAAGCAGAGCCTTATTCATCTCCTCCAAGCTACGAACTCCAAGACCACCGTCCTCCTTCGACCAAGAGATCAACTCCAATCCACTAATGGCATTCCAGTGGAACGCCCAAGAAGACGACCAAAAGAACCAATGCATGATGCTCTCAAGTCTCTTCCTCACACACACGGGTAGCAACCTAGCCGACAGGAAGAAAATAGAGATAACATAACTCATTGATCGCAATAACACCAACCTGCCACCTCTAAACAGGCAAACAGACTTTTATCCTGCAAGCCTCTGCTCCATCTTCTCAATCACCAATAACCAAACCGCCATGCACATCTTCCCCACTACCAAAGGCAAACCAAGTTATCGCAGTGGCAACTCCTAGCGCAAGGAGCGCAACCACCCAGCCCATAAACCAATCTTCGTCTCCTCCAGTCTGAACTGAAAGAATTCCAATTTATCCATGTTGAGCATCAAGCCAAACACCGCACCGAACAAGCCGAGTACCACGGATAAACCCCTGCAACTGTCAAAACTGCTCTTCGTAAACAAGATGTGTCCTCCGCATATTGGAGAATGGGAATCGAGATCCCCTCCCTCGAGTAACCTCAACAGAAACCACCTGCCACCATGCGATCAATCATGATAGATAAAGCATCAATCGCCATAACAAAGAGAAGTAGCACCTAGGGGGACCCCTAGTGAACCCCGCAATGCAGCTAGAAGTATCCACCCTTCGATTGACCATTCACCATAACAACACAAGACGTAGTCGTGACACATCTCTTCATCCACGCAATCCATCTGTCTAGGAAGCCCCGTCCGAACAACGAAGCCCACAAGAATCGCCAATTCACACTGTCATATGCCTTAAAGAAATCAAGCTTCCACAGCACCATCTTAGTCTTCCTCTTGCGTCATTCTGCAACCATTTCTGAAGCCAAAACCACACGGTCCATGAGTTGCCTCTCAAGCAAAAAAGTACTCTAAGCTGGCGACATGATCGAGTTCAACACACTCTACAAGCAGTTAGCCAAAACTTTGGCCACGATCAAAATAAACAACATTCGAGAGAGAAATCAATCGGTAATCATCCACTCTTCTGGCAACATCCTTCTTAGGCAACAAAAATATGAAAGATCTATTTAGTCAATTGAAGCCATAGTTTACTTCTGCGAACTCCGCCACCACCCCCATTACCTCCTCTACGATCAACTCCCAGAACTACTTGAAAAAGAAAATTGGGAAACCTTCCGAACCAGAGCACCATTCCGTATTCAACATCAAAGTTGCCTCGCGAACCTCCTGCAGACTAAACGGCTTCGTTAGTAACTCCAAATCATTGTTTGCAACGCGACTCACCCTCGACCCCAGCCATCTTGCCCCCCATAATGCGACAACCTCCTGCTCATGTCCTTAAAGTACCCCCATCACCGCCCCTGCGACCTCCTCATGAAATACCTCGCCCCCAAACTTGATCGAGTGGATCAAATTTTTCCTTCGCCTACCATTTATGTCGTGATCTTTGTCTCCACTCCAATTCCTGATCCTATCCTCCTTCTCGCAGATCTTCTCCACCACCCCACGGCTCACCAATTCCTCATCGCCCAGGTCCCTAATGTTCTCCAACGAATTTAACCATATCATCTCATCATGAGCTTGATTCCTCCTTGACTCTCGCACATCACGAGAATCCATCCTGAAAGCCACCAACCTATGCCACGATGTAGCTAGCTTCAGTGTAAATCTCACAGCAGTCGTACCATCCACCATCGTCTCAGCTTAGAAGGACTCAACCAACTCACAAAAACCCTCCTCTAGCATCTAGCATTGCTAAAACCTGAAAAAGGATGACCTCCCTCTTCCGTTGAACATGTCCAAACATAAAGGCGAATGATCCGATCTCAACCTGGGAAGAGAAGAAAAAGTCATCAAGCTGAACATCTCCAAGGTCTTAACGATAGCAGAAAACAGTCAATCCACAAGCGCGAGGAGGATTCCCTCCATTTGTATCTGCAATTTCTTGCATCAAGAGCCTCCAAGGCAAGCTCCTCAACTACTTCACAAAAATAATGCATATTCGGGATCTCGCACCCCTCTACCCCCAGTATGTCCACCGCATACAGCGTGACACTAAAATCACCGCCCACAAACCAAGTCAGCTCCGAGAACCTAGCTCTAATCTCCTGTAGCTCCACCAAAAGCACCGCATTCAGAGAGGTCCTTGCAATGGCATACACCAAGATCGCCAAAAATCGAGACTGGTCTCGCATGCTGATCTAAACAATGGAATTCGAGTGCACTAAGATTACTTCATCCTCCATATCAAAAAGATCTCCATTCTATGCCACCACAATCCCCTCGAACTACCAATTACAGACACCGCTCTAAGATCAATGAGATAGGGAGTTGATGTGGAACCTCACCTCATTGTTTCCTAAGATTCAATCTTCGTCTCCTGCAACCAAGCCACATCCACATTCGATGATGCCAACGAAGTGTTTATTGACAACCAACCGCTTCTCCTACTGGCTCAACCCCCTCATATTCCAAGACAGAAGCTTCATTGGGAAACCGAGGGGGAGCCCCCATAACTTCAATCTCCATTATTTGTGTGATCTCCAATTCGAAGAGTTTCTCTAAATCACTCCCAATGACCACTATAGCGCCTTGACTCAACCTCTCCTCTCCTAACTCGCATTGTTCTCATGCATCGAACCCTCCTCAAATCCCATCGCCACATTGGGATTCAAAGAACCCCCCTCTGTTACATCATCCCTAGTCGCAATGATTTGTAGAGCATCCACTATACGATCACATTTAAGCTATCATGCCTCCCAGTCACGCAAGTCCACCTGAAGTTGTTTGCATGAGTAAAAAACCTTCTACACCTCTCCCTCCCAAGCCATCATGACTGGCAACGGCTCCAGCAAACTAAACGGGGGCTTATGCCCTGGATGGTTGGACCACCCCTCAGCTTCCCATAGTAAGGCACCAAAGCCCCCTTCTTTTGAAAAACCATACCTACAACCGGCATGGCACCTCTCTCACCTTCGATGCCAATGTCCCCTTCGGTCGCACTTCCCCATTCACATGCCCAACATAAACGGGAGGATCCCCAGCCTCAAGAGCAAAGGGTGTGGAGGCCCCCATCGAAACATCCACTGCAGTAAAGAAGCCCTCCAACAGAGCCATCGACCCCCGAGCCCTCCAGTTGAAGCCCAAGACCTAACTCCACCACCTTCGACACCAGTGTCCTCTCCGGCCACAATTCCCCATTCATATGTCCAACAGAAATAGGAGGATCCCTAACCCCAAGAGCAAAGGGGGCAGAGGCCACAATCAGAACATCCATCGCAGCAAAGAGGCCCTGAAGCAGAGCTATCGACCATCAACCCGAATCGCGGCTTTGAGAAACTAGGAAGTCGGATTTGACCTGATCGCCAATCAGGTATAAGCCGAGGTCCGGATCCGAAAGCACAAACCACAAAGCAACATCCCCAAATTGAGCCCTGCCCAAAGAGTTGCTCCACCCGAGATCTGAAAATCCCCCCGCACCTGAAACTTCAATCGGACCCCCAGCGGGACCTGATTGCCTCCCCGCCCACAAGAGTGGGCGGCTTGAAAATAGAACCAAAACCAGATGCAACGTTGGAAGATCCGAAGAGAAGGGCATTAATGAAAGATCCCAAGCTGATTTGGTTCGCAAAGATCGATGTCAGGGCCTCATAATCTCCTCCCGCATTAATCGTATTGCTCCCACTTCCAATCATTGTCACCGTCCCCACACCTTCCCCGGCAAATATCGAAGAAGTCGCAAGCACTGGAAAGTTCATCGTTGAGCTACCGAACTATTGTTGACCACCATTCGAGATGCTCTCACCCAGCACCATAATCCAAAGCAGCACCGATGATTGGCCACTCTTCAACCAAGCTCGTTGGGGAGGCCGAGGTAGCAATCCCTGCATGGCGACCTCCAACTGTGATCCCTCCCCTAACCTCATGTTGAAACAAATCATCTCCACCTCCCTTATGTAACCCAAAACTTCCTGCAGCACTGCCACCTTAAGGGAACCCCCGCGACCTTCATCTTCCACATCTGACTTGCGCTTTCTGGCCCACCATATATGAATAGAGGCCTCCATTGAATCTAACCCCGCAGCACCAACAACAGTCAATCCTACGCAACTCCCCCAAGCCCGTCCCTTGCCCCTCGCAACTCAAACCCCTCACGCACAAAGCATCTCCTAACAACCACATCGCATCTATGAGGGCCTCGAATTTCCTCACCACGTCAATTCGCTCCTACGTCTGATGCAGCGCCTCACCGGTTCCCTCCCCCACCAAAAGGCCATCCAACAAGCGCCCAGACTTTGACCCCTTCAATAGTCAAATCAGGATATCTCCAACTTCCACGTTTGATGCCACCTCCAAGGAGACCTTGACATTAGCCGCAACATCACCAAACTGCAAGGCTTTCTTGTTCGACCAGGATCCCTGCATGAGCACTCCTTCCGACGATGCCCACATCGATCGCATATGAAACATAGTTGCTCGAGAGCCAGACAAACCCTTGATATGTGGTCATCCACCCTACACTTGAAGCACCACACCTCCTCGTTTATGGCCTTCGTCGAATGATTCCTTATCTTCACCGACCATGAAACCCCTCGAACCAACTCCTCCATCTCAATATCGTCAACTCTCTCCCCCTCATCTTGATCAGTGACCTCATCACCCCCTCCGTTGACAATGGCCCTCCTCTCAACGCTCTCGCTTCTCACCCCAGTGTTGCCTCCCTCGGCCTCCACACCCTCTAAGTTATTTGATGCAAAGGAGAATCAATACAAGAATGAATAAAGAAATTGGTCAAATAAAGGTTCATTATTTTAAGTTTTTATTACTCAGGTTTAATTCCAACCCCTCGTGTATATAAAAAGCCTACTAGGCATTTGTAAGGAGAGCGTACTACAACAACAAAGCCTTTCCCCACATTAAGTAGGGTCGGCTAATTGAAAGATTTGACTATTTTTTACGTTGGTTGTCGACTACCTAACGCAACCCCCACAAGGGGGGATTGAACCATGCCCTTTTGGGTGGTAGGCACACTGCATTACCACCAGACTATTAAAGGAACCCATACTACAACTAAAGAGAATTTTGGATATTATATCCACTAATACCACTCTTCTATAATTTTCTATGAGATCCTACCCTCATACGCGTTCCTCTCTCAATCAGTGGGGCTCGTTGCATAGCTTCCCTCTTTTCTTACATCCCCAAATCTCGTCTGCATCATTAAGCCTCATCCCCAAATCTCATTTGCATCAATACACCTAATTAACACATGTTGCGAGCAAGGGAAAAGAGCATGTAGGGTTAGAGTGTGTGTATAAAGAAATTTTCGACTTAAGAGAGTCATACCAAACTCATGAAAACTTCTTAGCCTCGGACACACATTCATGGAATCAAGTTCCTCTTCAAAATGCCCCTTGTTATTCTGATCTCTCTTCCTAAGGTTCGGGAAATTACTTCCTTCATAATTTAATATTTCCTTGAAAGGAAATCAACAAATCCTCAAGACTACAGATCCATGACCAAGAAAATGCAAAATGCGTGATACAGAGCCAAATTGGTGAGCTGGCTTACCCAAAAAGTCAATAAATCCACCCAGCCACCAATCTCTTTAAAACAGAGACTGCTACCTTCCTTGCTCCTTTATAAACAAGGCCTGACACCACACTCCCACGGTATGGCTTCTATCATATCTTCATATGTCCACCCAAGCCATCTTCAATTCCCATGTCACACTAACACCTTCAGCATTCGAATCATATTGTGCAATCCATCCCCTGCCTATTGCCCCCAACATCAAGATGCACTACTTATGGACAGTCTCCCTTCTTACACTCATCAGGTATTCCTCATGCCTCTATCTCCAACCGATAACCAAAAGAAAAGAATGTAGCAGTAGATATATGCAACTGAAGGGCACAAAGGGAACACTGATGACCGAGCAGCAGCAGTGCATATATAGATGATAGGTGCCTTGGTTTGCAGATCTAACAAGGAAGATGGAGGTGAACTGATGATATGCAAAGGCACAAAAGTAAAAAGGATGGGTAACCATAGATTTACCCAAGGTTGTAAATAACCTAATCTAATTCACACTAAAATAAGTCGAGTTAACCTGGTTTCTGCAGATGGGTTCCCCAGGGTTATCTCCTAAATTGAGTCGAGCTTAAAAAACACTACCTTAACAAAAACACTACCTGGGATTTAAACTTTAAGCTAGTGCGCACCTAAAGCGGAATCGTAGAAATCAAACAACAAAGCAGGTACATAAGAATTAGAAGCTTTGTTTTGATAAAGTTTCTGCGTTTTACTTCCCAATAAGTACTACAATTCAAGATTTCCTACTTTTAAACAAATCATAACACTCCATAAATACAACTCTACCCAAGGTTTATACTAGCAAATATATAATAAAACACCAAACATTTACAAGGAATGTAAGTAAACCTACCTGCTATTAAGTTTTTTAATGGCACGAGGGATAACAACTTTATTACCAATTGTAATGTGTCACATATCCACAATAAAGTCATTTTCTTGGCAGCATTAGTTGACGGCAAGGATCGGAAAATGGCTCACAACATCACAATGAAAGGAAGGGCGATGATGCATTTGCAAATACAGGAACAAAGTGATTACAAATAAGTTCGTATGCTTTATTAATCATGTGCACAGAGATCAAGCATCAAAAACCTATGTAATGGGTGTTTAAATAACAATTTCAGGGTTTTAAAAACAAATTTAAAAATAAATTATGATTTTTAAACCAACTAATTGTATAAGCAATAACTTGTAACTCAACAAATATGAAATGCCAATATTATTATTATTATTGTTGTTGTAATTTAACCAGAAACAGCAAGACTTTATGACTGCCCATGACATCTTAAATGCATATCACAAACTATATGTGTAAGAAAAAAAATAATTTTCCAATTCAAAGGACATGTATAAAACTTTTTAACTTAATAAGATAATAGAGTTTTTTTTTCATCGCCGTTACATTATTATGATAATTAGTAGTTGAGAAATTAAGAAAATTAATCTTCATTTTATAGTAGAATTCGCATACCAAAGTATAATAAGACATTCTTCGTTCCACACATTCACGAGTGCTTGATGAAAATATTTTTCCGACCAAATCTGAGAGGAGACTTGCACAATAAACTTCAGCCTAAATGTAATGATAACAGTCATTATTTATTACGACAAAAAATCAAAAAAAACTTGTTCAAATTCAATTTCTTTTACAATCCTTTATCAGCAAGTTTTTCATTCATTCGCATCCTAAGCATTATATTATGTGTTTCATTAAATAAAATTTCATTATAAAGCGAAAAATAACTAAGACTTGCATTTTATGATCTCTATAATCGTCAGCTGAATAAGTTTTCACCAGCATTGATAAGATTTCACCTGAAATATGATCGCCAGACAGACCCCAATAATACTGACTAAAACTTGATTGATGTCCTCAATCACGGTTGGGCCAAGTTGAGACGGCCAAGATTTCCCACATTTGTGGAGTAACATAAATTCATGCATCTGGTCAGCACTTCTGCTGAATGAAGTTCTCTACTCGTTTCTAACCAAAGGCACTCCTAGATTTCGATTTACTGAGATTATACAGGGTACATGTACTTTATTTGGAACGATGGTGATAATCTGTGTGGCTGAGCTTCTGAAAAAATGCTTGAACATGTACAAGATTCAACATCCAGATTGTATAAGGTACATGCAAGTTCCAAAGAATAGTGATAATGAGCGTGGTCGATCTTCTTTTTTTACTCAAGCGTAGTCGGTCTTCTGAAAAGGGGTTTGAACATGTACTTGAACATGTACACCTAATGATTCGGGACTACACATCCTCTTGCAAACAATCTTGATTACAGCCTTACAGGCACATTCCGGGTTTTTTTCTTCATCCAAAAGCTTAAGTAAAAGACATTCGGCAAATTTTTATACACACAGAGATAACCAGAAAAGGGAGCCCTGTGCGCAAAGCTCTCATGGTTCAGGATAAGGGTCGGACCACTGGGTACCAGTAATTAAAATCTACACGGTAAAACATTGCATTTTTAAGCCCAGTTGTAATGGACTTTGTGAATTCGGCAATTTTAAGCATTTCTTCCGGATAATAAAAAATAATTAAGATGAAGACAATGTTAACACGTTTACAGCAACCAAACTACAATATGTATTCACAAAATCCCAATTCAAGTTCTTTGGAAAGATAGATTCTGAAATCTCTATTCTTCTTTAACATCTATTAGTGGGTAACATGCTGGATTTCAACGAACGCGGAGAGCATGAATGCCTTGCAGAAGTTTTCTTTGGCAAGTACTGTCAATCCTAATTCCTGAACATGGCAATGCACCTTTCTCAATCCCGAAACAACATAATCCCTTTGAACGAACCTTGCCAGTAACAGATTTTGGGCTTAATGACACTAGCTTGCTCCCCGGTATGTCAATAACATCATACATTGATGTTTGAAGCTTTGGTCCCTCACCAGACATGAACGACCATTCTTACAGTTTCATGGAGGACAGGAGGACTGGACTAATAGCCACTAAAAAGTCAGCCGGTGTTCCCCACCAACAAGGTGTGACTTTGTAAAGCGGGTTGTTGCTTTCGTTCATGTTTGTGTTTGGTGTTTCGTTCTGTGAATATGTGTCTCACAGGGAACCACAGGAAGAATTGGTGATCATTTGTATGAATTAACATTGGATAGAATTTTATGTCACTTGATCATGGCTGTGGTGTATGATCGTATTTGTAATTTTCTCTTTCCCTTTATGTGTCAGGTTCTTGAGGAATGGTTTGTGAAAGCAACAGTTGAGAAAGATGTTGATTGCAAGGTAAAAATTTGCTATGACTTGAGCTTCCCCAACTTGCTTTACGCCGAAAATTACATATCGATATTAGACATCTTAGATTTTTAATAGTTACATAGGAAAGCATTTTGAGTTGCTTGCAAGTATGTAAAAACAGCCAACTAAGCCGTTTAGTCAGGCCGTTTAGGCAAAGCGGAGGGTGACCACCCCGGCAGAAGGTAATCAACCCTTAGTCGGACCACCGACTAAAACGCCCAACTAAACGACCCTACTGACCAACAATAAGTTACCTCCCCATTTACTAGGGTATTTGCTTTATCGGGTAAATAGTTTTCAAAGAAAAAAATGACTGACTAAACAGTTGACGTTTGGTCAGCCACTTTTTTTGACAAACATTTACCCGATTAACCAAATACCAGAATATATGGGACATAACTTATTGTCGGACAATAAGGTACCTCCCCCACTCGTACACATATTTTCTCTTCTTCTAAAACCCTACCTAGCACCCCCTCTCCCCTGTGCATCTCGCCGCCAGCGACACGTCCCCATATCATTGTCGTTGTGTTGCTGCCTTCTCCAGCTCTCTCTCGCCACTCGTGGCCGCCTGCAGCACAGAAGTCTTTCTTTCTCTTGATCCTTTTTTATTATTCCAAGTTTCTCAAAAGCATTAATGCATATCAATGATGCTATATAGGTTGGATTTGCTCTTCACTTCTTTTATTATGTTAGAATCTTCTTTTTCTAAAAAAAATAATGTTGGAACTTAGAATCATCTCATGTTTTCAATCATGCTTATTATTTATTCAATGATGTTTCATGAATATGTATGTTTCATACTAAATGATGCTTTTTGTTATCTTCATGTTTATTATTTATGTATTTTGCATGTTAGAATCATCTCATCTTTCTTTGAAAAAAAGAAAAAGAACCATCTCATCTCAAGTTTGACAATTTTGATGTTTTTTGTTATTCTATTACTATTGATATTTTGCATATTAAATGATGTTAGTGATATCATGCAAGACAGATGGTGCGTGGTAGATTGGTAGTTATTTCAATGGTGTGCATGCTAATGTTTGAATTTGAAAATGTTAATGTCGTGTTTGTTTTTTTTGAAAGAAAATCATGTTTTTTTATGATTGTGAAGTATTAAGTTATTAACTAATGCTCATTGATTACAACCATAGATGGTTACATTAACTACATGTAGCTTCCAGCGGTGACTTTTCTTTTTATGTGCCTCTGAGATCAAATGATCTTGCATGGGAATTTGGTTATTATTTGAAAAAAGGCCGTGAAAGAAAGAATTCATGTTTTGAGAGAAAAAGGGTGGCCTCCCAAGCTAGGACCCACCTCAGTGTATATTGAAAGGAAGAATTTATAGTATGATGCAGCATCTTCCACGTCGAAAGGGCAACATTTTTGTATTTCCCAATGTTGATAAAGAGACGAAAAAGAAAATGATTTCATATATGGATGATGTCTCTTGAAAGAAGATTCGGAAAGAAGCATCAGTTGAGGAGATGCAAGATGAGGTTGATATTACTGAAGACGTTGGATCTGTGAAAAGAGCTTGATTATCTAAATCTTTGGAGCAGAATGTGCTAAGCATGAGACATCATGTCAAATGATAATAGAAGATACATTTTCAAGGATCATCAAGAAAGAGTTGTCTTTTAAGTATGCAACTGGCCATATACATCAGCAATTCCTTTCATTGCATTGACTACGAAGCTATTTTGACAGAGGTTAGAGGTGGGATGTACAGTCATGGACTCAAGCCTCAAACGAGGTATGAGATAAGAGATCCATTTCTGAAGAAGGCCCTGAAAAAATATCTGATGACTTGCAATACAATCGAGAAATATGCAAGTCGACAGGATGCTCTATAATGATTGATGCGTGGATGGGCATGCAAGGAAGGAGCGTCATGAACGTTTGTCTTAATTTCTCTTTGGGAACTTCATTTTTGAAGTCCATAGATGCATCCTATGATACATACACTCCAGAGCATATTTTTAATAGGTTGATGAGTGCATTAAAGATGTCGGAGTAGAAAATGATGTTCATACTATGGTGGATAATAATGCTTCGATAGATGTCGCAGCAGGAAGATTGTTTCTTGCAAAATATCCGCATATATGGTGGATTGTGTGTGATGTGCATTCCATTGATCTGGCTATGGAGGAGATAAGAAAAGAATAAAAAGGAAGAGTAAAATACAAAGGAGAAAACATTTACGATTTCATTTATACTCACACTGCAACTCTGAGCTTGACGTGGAAATTCACAAACAAGAGAGACATTGTTAAACCATGGCAAAACAAGGCTCGCAACAACTTTCCCCATGCTTGAAAGCATTTTAGAGAAAAAGATAAGCTGAGGTCGATGTTCTTCTCAGATAATTGGAGAAGCCGCAAATGATCGAGCACCAAAAGGAAGAATGAGCAGCGTCCATAGTTTTGAGCCCTAATTTCTGGAAGCACGTCGCACTTGCAATCTCAGTTTTACACCTTTAGTTTATTTATTGCATGTGGTTGACACAGATCAGCATCCATCCATAGACTTTATCCATGAAGAGCTTGACGAGGCCAAACGAGAGTAATGACATCTTCCAATGGCATAGAGTGCTTGATACTCCACTACATCTAGCGACTGATTGTTTTCAAAAAAAATCTAGCGATTGATTTTTTGAATCCATGCCCCTTCTACAAGGAATGGGGTATATTCGATACAAATATTGTGGTGAAGAAGATTTATGAATTGTATGGATAAGAATCCATGTAGCTCCGATCGAGGATAAGATGTGAGAAAACCGCTTAAGATGGTTTGATCATTTGCAAAGAAGATCAGTTGATGCACCAGTTAGGAGATGCGAGTGTTGGGATGTTGAGCCGGCTAAGAGAGGGTGAGGACGGCCCAAGAAGTGTTGGAAAGAAACCATACGAAGGGATCTTAGTTTTATGGATATAAGTCCGGGATTGACCCAAGATAAATCTGAATGGAGGCGAAGAATCCATGTAGTTGATCCTACTTGATTGTGGGAAAAGGCTTTGTTGTTGTTGTATGGAAAAAAATTATCTTGATTAGGATATACAAGATGTCGTCACTACAAAGGAACTTCTTGCATACAGGCACGATCACAAGAGGTTTGGCAAGCCGTTAATTGTGAGACAACGGTCCAAAAATGATGACAATTACAATCGTATATTATGCATTAAAATGTACTAAGCCTTCTCCCACTACGAGTAGGGTCGGCTACATGGATTCTTGCTCAAATCCATGTTGAAAGATTCGACTATTTTTTACGCTGACCGTCGACTACCTAACGCAACCACTGCAAGAATGGGATTTGAACCCTGGTCTTTTGTGTGGTACATACACTGTACTATCATGCATTATTTTAGCAAAAAATGACAATGTGAAAGCATCGTCAAAGATAAAAATATAAAGAACATGAAGAACACCGGGATTTTACGTGGAACCCTACTCCAAAGGAACGGGATGAAACTATAAGAGAAGGCCTCTCAACAGGTCGGATACTCTATTATTGCTTTCTCTTCAAAAGGTTACAAGTGGTGTAGGGATTCTCAGATAGTCGAGTGGGATGAAACTACAAGCTAAGGCCTCTCACCAAGTCGGATACTCTATTATTGCTTTCTCTTTCAAAAGTTACAGGTGGTGTAGAGTTTCTTATATATCCCCACTAGTAAGACCAAGTCCCACTCAAACGATATGAGACTATACCTATAAATGTGGTAATTGGACCTGGAGCGATCCAATTACCCATCTATGGACATATACTCTAATAATCCCCCTCAAGCTAGAGCATGCAATGCTCAGTGTGGACAAATAGAAAAAAATCACTCACTCACACAATACTAAACACTACGGACAAAACTAACTCAACACGTACGCTACGGATGCATGTCTGCCTACTGAGGATATTGCTTCTCAATATTCTCATGTTGTGCTGGTGATGGGTAACTGAATGGGTGGTGTGAGAATTGAGTCTCCTCGTCGGAGAACGTGTACTCTATGTTGCGTCTGTAAGAGTTGTCGGAACTGAACTCAGTCTCTTTTTCGGAGAACTTGGGCACTGTACTACGCAGAGTCGTTGAAACTGGAATAAGTCTCCTCGTCAAAGACATATGACCCGTAAGACTACTTCATCTCTCTGAAAGGGCACGTGGATCTCTACAAATAGGTCTCTCTTATATAGACCTCGAAGTGGGTTCTCTCTCATAAAAACCACGGAAAGATCTCATACTAGAGTTCACGATCATTGAAGAATATGTACGTAATCAAATACATGGTTGGAAGATCAATATGTTCATAAAGATCGACACTCCAACCCATCTACCTCAAACCTATCACCTGCACAAAAACGACACTCCAACCCATCTACCTGTAACCTATCACCTATACAGAAAATCCACTCCAGCAATGGTCTATAGTGCTATTTAATATATGCATATTTCTTCCTTGTAGTTACTACTTCGAGCAGATCTCCTAGATCCTTAAACAAAAAAATATCAAGTGATGATGTGTCAGCAATTTTCCTTTACAACAAGGTGCAACTTTTAAAGATTCAATTTAATGGGAGTGCTAAAGTGCAACATTCTAGTGGCTAATTGGATTTCTCCAAAATCTAATTGTGTGGCTCTCTTATTTAGTCCCATGTTGCATAATGGAGGGCAGGGTTCTAAAAATCGAAATTGACGGTTCAACCAGTTAAATCAAGAACTGAAGGGAAAACAGTCCAACCAATCATTTTTACTTAGAAAACAAAATGAAGTCAAAAGTGGTCAAAAACCGATTGGATCACTTGATCTGGTTGAGCCAATTGAATCTAACTATTTGTTCAACCATCAATTTTTGACAAATATAAATTCTAATTTTTCATTATAATGCAAATTCTTAAAATATATTCATAATCTAGTTTCATTCTAACTCGTAATATGGTACTTTTTTATCTCTTCTCCTTCCATTTATGCATATGACCCAATATTGCCTCTCACTTCCTCTCTTACGAGCATCTCCTCTCTCTTCCCATATTGTGCATGAAGTTATACCCTTCTAATGACAACAAATGATACCTCGATGTAAAGAAGTAATTTGCCATCAATTAGAGTTTGAATAGTTTTAAGATTGTTAATTTTAGACATCATATATTTGTATTTATATGAATCTGACAAAATATATATACTATGTCCTTTCAAGTTTTTTAGTAATGTATACCCCTAATATTCTTAAAAAATCAGAATATTGTCGATATGTTGGTATGATATATAAGCGCAAATGTACTAATAAAAGGTCACTACTATAAATTTTGTAAAAATATGTGGGCACACATTTAACTGTAAAAAAATAGGGGTATAGGTGTTATTGAAAGGATACTACAAGTGGAAAAATCCAAATATATGATGTAGCATTAGTTATATTTATTCGTACGAAATACCGATCTAACTCAATTCGATCCGATTGAAGCATACGAACCAAACCAACAATACAATGGCTTGGTTTTTCTCAATTTTTATAAACTGTTGACTTCATCGCCGATGTACCGGTCGGTCTCCTTGATCTAACCATAAAAAGCCAAAATCGATACGCGGTCGATTTGATGTCCGATTTGATTTTTAAAACCTTGGTGGAGGAACTCGTGTATGTTGGTGGGCTATACGAGGAGTTGTGTAACTCTTTCAAATCCTTAAGAAGGATAATATGAAAATATAAACCAAAGAATCCTTTAACCTGTAGGGTAAGATCGTCTCAAACCATATAAATCAATGTCTGTTTTTCTTGTTTTTCGGTACTACACATTCTGTTTTTCTATTTACGCACTCTTAAAGTTCATTGTTTTCCAAATTTTAATTAAGTCAATGCAACGTACAAAGAGTGAACCACTATTGAATATTGTACTTGTATTTGTGGCAATCCTATCACTTATGTCAAGAAGCAAAATGGTACATCTTGATCTCGCATCAAATCTAAATACTAAGCTATGGAGCATACTACTTGTGAACTCATACGGATAGTGCATCTATTGAGAGAAATTCTGTAGATGATGTACATTTTATACATATTGTTAGAAAATAAATAATGTGGAAGATTGATCAAAGAAATAGAATAAAGAAATGAAGAACATAGGCATTTTTAACGTGAACCCTACTCCCTAAGGAGCGGGGTGAAACCACGGGAAAACGCCTCAAAGGGCTGGTTGGCCTTTTGAACTTTCTCAGCTGATACAGGGGGATATGTGGCTTCTTATATAACCTCCACAGACCCTCCAAGTCCCATCACTGGTAGATGTGGGACTAAACACCATGAATATTGGATGTGATAAATGGATCCTGAAGTTCCATTTACCCATCTACAAGAATGACGCATATACTCCAATACTCCCCCTCAAGCTGGAGCATGCAATGCTCAGCTTGGACAAACAAAAATAAATCTCAAACTCACACTACAAGAAATTACAGACAATATCAACTCAACGCATACACATTGTTGGTTGTTGTCGAGGGCATTGCTTCTCATGTCGTGCAGGTGAGGAGGAACAAACGCTGGAGTGTGAGTCAAACCGAATCTCCTCGTCGAAGAGCATGTGCTTTGTACTATGTCTATCAGAGTCACTGCAACTGAAAATGAGTTTCCACTTGGAGAACTCTGGCTCGCTACATCATGTGGACAACTGCTCCATCTCTGAAAGGGTCGAACTGAAAAAAATCATGGAGACATCCTCGCCGGAGTCCACGGTCGCTAGAGAATGAAGTTTGAAAAGTCTCCTCGTCGGAGAACTGGGTCTCCCCCATACTGGCTCAAAGAATGGGATCTCTACTCTGAAGTCCCTATGAAACCACATGAAAACCCTAGCCCACATGGCGTAGAGAATGGGATCTCCACTTTGGAGACCCTATGGATCACATGCAAAACCTGAGTCCAAAAATAAAAGATGGGAACCACACAAATAATGATCGCACACATGTGCGTCTGAAAAGGAGTCTCTCTCTAGAGAACTCGAAGAAAATGGGTCACTTAAATATGGAGTGCCTCGAACTTGGACTCTGAACCAATCCGCAGAGTCTGAACATCTGAACTGTGGAGTCTGAAATTCTGGTTGATCTAGAGAATCTCAATATGAGAATCTACATAATACTCCCCCTTTCTCCCATACTTGTCGGAAAACAGTTATATCGACAAAGTTGCGAGAAGACATGAGAATGGGGAAAACATGAATCACATAAGCCGATAATCAATTTTTTCTACTTTGTCAAATATTTTTTTATCATTTCTCTGCTACTCCAATTTTTTATAGCCGTCTTTCTTTTTTTTCCTGTTTTTCATTTTTTTTAGCCATTCCGAAAAAATAGGCTTTCTTTTCACAAAAGAATCGTTTTTATGTGTACAACTTTCTTTTGTACGCACCTTTTTTCCTTTTTTAACAAAGATTGTTGGCTCAAATAGGGGGCCCAAAAAATATGCAGCTTTCTTTTTTTCTAAAGTTGCAGTTGGCTCCCCTTTTTCCTTTTTTCCTTCAGCCCAATTTGGGCCTAAATATGTCGCCTCCCTTTTTTTTGCTAATGGTTGTGGGCCCTTCTTTATTTAGGGTTCCCTGTAGTGGGAATCCTTCTAACGTAAGAGCCACCCCTGTTGGGGCTCCTGCGTGCCACGATGGAAAGACCGCCCATCGAGCTCCACATGGAGCTTTGTGGAGAAAGATGGAAAATGTGGTTGCCTGAGAAGACAAGGCCGCCTGCGGAGCTTGCCGGCTGAGAAGAAGTAGTTGCCCGATCTTGGAGAGCATCGCCTGTGCGCTACCAGGAGGGTTGTGTCGTTGATGCTGTAGCAAGTGTCGCCTACGCGAGAAGATGGGAGCGCTTGCCAACGCGGCTCCTGCACAATTGGAGGAGAAGGGAGCAGACCCTGAGGGTCGCCACCGAACTAGAGAATGCAAGCGTGTTTTGCTAGGATGATGAGGGCATGTCGCCTGGAAGTCGTGCATGAGCATCGAGAAGGGAGGGGAGATGCTCCACCTGAGCATCGATAAGCCTCCCCCAACCCACCCCCCCCCACCCCCCGCATGGAGTTGGGCCTAGAGGTGGCGGCCATCGTCACCCAATGCCGCCTAGAGTCGAGGGAGAGGACACGTCATTTTTTTCTCGCGAGATATTGGGCAAAAGGGACGCGACTGGTGCAGAGGTCGATTGTTGCTAGGTCAACGCTCGATGGAGGAGGGCTACAGCGTCACCTGTTGGATGCGGCTGAAGATGGGTTTACGCCACAGCCCTGAGATGCGGCTGCTAGGGGTGCATCTGCTTGGGGTCGCAGGAGCACCTGATGTTGCTGGGGAGTTTCGAGTTCCGCCTGGAGCAGGAGAGCGGCATGGGCTTGAGGAGGATGAAGATGTGTCGCCTCCTCCTTTATTGGAACTAGCGGCAGTAACTTCTCGCCATGGATATACTGGAGCAAGAGCTGAATGTGTCACCGGTGATGGTCGTGCTGCTTGACCTAGGGTTTCTGATGAAACCCTAAAACTCGAATAGATCATACAAATCTTGGAGGTTGTCGATCCGTAAGGAGGCTTCGAGAGGTGTAGCCAGGAGGATGCTCCTCGATGATAAAAAAACTTTGCAGAATTAGGGTTGAATAGATCTAATCTGGAAAAGTAGGGTTCCAGAAAATCCTCTCGAACTTGATGATTCACAAAACATGAACTTGAATAGAACAATAATCTTCAAGAACATAATTAGGGTTTCAAAAAAATTACTAGAATTGAATCTCGAATCTCAAACAAAAAATTAAAACAACTCGTAGAGAATCGAACACGCTCTGATACCATGTTAGAAAATAAAGAATGTGTAAGCCTGATCAAATAAATAGAATAAAGAAATGAAGAACGTGAGAATTTTTAACATGGAACCCTACTCCTAAGGAGTGGGATGAAACCACGGGAAAATGCCTCAAAGGGTTCGTTGTTCTATTTAACTTTTTCATCTGATACGGGGGTCTGGGGCTTAGCCTTCACAGACCCTCCAAGTCCCACCACTGGTAGATATGGGACTAAACATTGGGATGTGGTAAATGTATCTTGGAGTGATCCAGTTACCCATCTGCAAGAATGATGCATATACTACAACACACGTGCACTGTAATAAAAATGCTAACG
This sequence comes from Ottelia alismoides, assembly GCA_037367405.1. Taxonomy (NCBI): domain Eukaryota; kingdom Viridiplantae; phylum Streptophyta; class Magnoliopsida; order Alismatales; family Hydrocharitaceae; genus Ottelia; species Ottelia alismoides. The sequence continues at coordinate 135,431 of JAZKJV010008605.1, read as the reverse complement.
ACTTCACATGCCTATGTATTGTATACATTTTTACCGATGAACAACTTGATTTTTTATAATTTTACTAATGCTCTCCCTCAACTCCGCCATACACTACGCTCCACCTTGAAGGGAGGTGTTAGAGGAATTGGCATAAAATTAATTTGTTGGAAGATCTCTTTCCTATTCCTTTTTCAATTATGTATTGCTCCATCTAAACAACTTTCCATGTATTATCCGAGGACTCATCTGTTTATGAAGAACCTCCCCCTTTGAATAATCATCTCACTTTTTGAAAAAAAAATAAATAATCATCTCAATTAAATCATAGACTAGAATAGAACACGCTAACCTCCTATGCATCAACATATCAGCTTGCTCGTGTCAATAAATATTCAAGCAATCTGAGAGATTTTAAAGGAAAACATCGTATACTCAACATATGAGATTGTCGCACTAAAATGGCGTCTTCCTTCTGCATCCCTAACTAAAAGCTTCCCTTATTAATTATCGAATCAAGGATGTTAACTGATTGAATATAAAAGAGATTCCTTCCTAATGACGAAAACACCTTTGTAGAAAAGATTTTCCTCGTAAAGGAATCATCCAAACACCATTAGAACCTACTTTTGGATTGCTCATTGTCAACACACACAGCCTACAAATACACTAGAGAAGGCCCCACCTACACATCCTAGAACAATGAACTTCAACTTTTCTTTCTACCATGAAAGTGCAGCAACCTCCAAAGTTGATTCTACCCATCAACTTCACGGTCCAATTTTCCCCTATTATCTTGAACCACCATATCCCCTTGAACTAACACAATGTCATGCCTCCAGAAATTAGACTAAACTAAACTAGCACCAAAAAATCAAAAATAATAAAAATAATAAAAATCAGAACAATTTTGTGAAGCATAAAATCCCAGTGAAAAAGAAAGGGAATCAGTGGAAGCATTATAATAAAGTATATTATTCTGAGAAAGAAAGAAAACTCACAGCATTTCGCATTTTCTCGAGATCGGGATCCGGGCGACGCTGCAAAAATCCAAGGTACAAAAGAATCAACTATAGATCAAAACACAACATTTTATCATTATTCATATGAAATGATCAAACTGCCTTACTTCAAGACCCAAAGCAGAAAAATAACAGGCATGCCACAATAGAAAAACGGAATCGCAACAATGCACATATTATCTAGGGTGCAGGTCAAACACTGTTGATCCCAAAAATTGTGGCGTAAGGCATCAGAGAAACCGTATAATATGATCAATATAATGCCCGAAGTCCAATCTTGCTATGATTTCAGCAATAAGGCTCAGTTGCTATTTTCTAATTGAATACTGAACATTCTACCTTGCAGTGTTTCTTGAAAACAGGGAAGACAGTGTCATCAGTTACAACAACTTTGGCATGTTTCCTGACTAGTGTGATCCACTGGAATCAAGCAAGATCCCAATCATGTTAGCGTATTTCTTGCAGAAATGCACAAATGGAAATAAAACAGATAACAAAGAAATGGACTCTTCCTGCAATAGATGTTTCATGTTCCCTGAGTTCAACTAGTGCAAATTAAAATGGTCAGTCCAACGATTCCAACCTGAGATCCTTTCCTCCAGTATTCTTTGCGGATAACAGGAGACATCTTTGGGTTATAGCGTCGGTCCTTTGTATTTGAAAAGCTAGAAAAGATGAATTGTAATTAGAAATCTAGTACTTGACAAAGTTCAGCCAAAAAAAGGTAGCCCGTGAAATAGTAAAATTACAGTTCTTGTTAACTAGAAGAAATTTTCTCAACTAACCTGTCCACAAAACTTTTTGGAGATGACATCAAGTAGCTGTATATAAAGCTGAAATTGTACAGAGGAACGCAACTACACGGAAGGGCAACAATCATAATCAGACTTTAAGTCAACAAGAGGTTCGATCCAACCATACGTGAAGATGATGTAAAAGCAAAGCTCGAAATGTTGAGAATAGCAATTCAACTTGAAACAAAGGTTTTATTTAAAGACAAATCATTCGAAATGGCCAAGTTCTTGGAACAGTTTTCTAGTTGGCCATATTTGCAGCGGCTAAAGACTAAATTCAAACCAAAACTGGTCTTACTGCTGGTGGCTAAGCTATGGGAAATTGCCATAGTCACAAGATGCTCAGCTATGAAAGAAATGATTCCCCTTACACAAACAGATACTGAAAAAAAACTTTCTTCAACCGCGCGTGATCTCACATTTTGGATGTTTTCTAGGAAATTTTTAGAATATCACTGACCAACTACATATGTTTTGACCTCAACAACTGAGCTATAAAAAAAAGTTCAAGTGAAGCTTAGGAGAAGTACAATATCATCCGTTAGTCTAAGCAACGAGTTCAGAACTTTCCATCAATCGATCATGTGTCCAACTCAGCAAAACAGCGCATTTTCAGATAATGACGCCATAATACAACAGCAAAAGCAGCATACCTATCAGACAGGAGAACAAACCGCTGATTAGCAGGGTCCTCCATCGCCGTCCTGAACATGATCCGCTCCGCCTCAATCATACTTGCCTCTCCCCATACCACCTGCAAAACGGATGAAAACACATGGAACAACGACCGCGAATTCGACCGGGGATGACACGAGAGGGCACTGGGATCAGACCTGGACGGCGTTCTTGATCTCACGCCCGCGGAAATACGGGGAACGGGTGATGCGGTCGTCGAAGGCAAGACCAGGCGCGGAGTGGACGTAGACGGAGAAATTAGCGGGATCGCCGTTCTGCACAGCCCCTAGAAGAGAAAGCGCACAACGCCCGGCAGCTGCTTCAGATCGAGTAAGCAGAAGGAAAAGCAGCGAGGGGAGGACGTGCCTGGAAGGAGTGCCAGAGGAAGTCGAGAGGGAGGGAGGAGCGGGCGAGGAAGAGGAAGGCGACCTTGGGGCGGCCGGAGAATGGGAGGAGGAGGGAGGGAGGTGGGGATGGGTGGAGTGATAGGAAGGCGAGGGGGAGGACGACGAGGGAGAGGAGGGTGAGGGCCTTCACGAAGAAGGGGAGGTGGCGCCGCAGGTGAGGGGGGAGGGGGCCGCCGCGCTTCTTCGTCATGACGGGAGGGATGCCGATATGGGGGAGGAGGAGGGCGGTTTTAAGGGAAGGGCGGCGGACACGGGGAGAGCGTGAGGGGGATGGGAAGCGGGGCCGCGGCGGCGTGGGATGGTGGGAGAGTGGTCGTTACACTTTTTTCCGGTGGTACTCCATCAAGGGACATTTATACGGATGTACCCCTGGATTCCTGGAAGCTTACGTGATTATATAGATGCCCTTGTCTTCTACGAATGATACGTTGTTAGCATGCACGTCTACCATCAACATTACGTCAAAGGATCACATTGATCATGTCATTAGTTAGGAATCTGTTTAATTTAACCGTGTGTGATATCAAGATCTTGAGACCACACCCGTTCCCCTCCTTCGAGCAAGTAAAGCCGTCGCCCTTCTTTGATTATCTAGGCACAGGATGTTGCAGATCTTCTTTCAGAGAAAGGCATGGCAAATTGCAGACCTGTCACTACTCCTATTGACCTGAGCATGAAGCTATATGATGTTGACACTGAGGAGGTCGATAAGAGGTGGTACATGGAGCTTGTTGGCAAGCTACTATATGTGACTATCACAAGCCCGACATATCATTTGTTGTGAGCAAAGTAAGTCAATTTATGGAGCATCCCATATAGGCTCATATGGATGCAGTCCATATGATTCTAAGATAGCTGAAGACTTCACCTGGTACAGGACTTCTTTTCAGCAGTGGTATAGGAAATTCTACCTCAAGCTTTGCTGCGTTTATAGGAAATTCTCGATTTCATGGAACAGCAAGAAGTAGACTGTGGTTGCCAGATCTAGTACTGAGTCAAAATACAGGGCTAGGCACAAGCCACCACATAGGTGATGTGGGTCAGATACGTTCTTACTGGCCTAACTATAGAAATGTCACTTCCTATGCACCTCCAATGTGACAATCAAGCTGCTCTTTTTATTGTCAACAACCCTGTGTTCCATGAGAGAACGGACACATATTGAGTATTTATTCCTTTTAAATTAATTAATTATTGTTGCAAACTTGTTGCAACAAAATCTAGACCATTGATTTCAATTAGGAGCGCATCCTAGCCATCCAAATTTGCATAAAAGAATGACCAACCCTGGACTTTTCTCTACCCACATAAGTTGTAGCGTGACAAAATCCTCACACTTTCTCTCATACACGTCCAAGGTTCTCCTCTCAAACCCTAGTGGTTGTCTACTATAGGTTTAGTTGAGAGAACTCCACCATTGTCATGTACCATTGTGTTGTCGGATCAACTGCTCATGGATCTTCGTCTGATGAATCCGCGATTCATCATCTTAATCTACTGATCTTAGCAAAATCCCCGAGTAAAATCTTGAATAAATTTCTATAAAATCAATAAAATTAATAAAATAGCTCTTGTAAATAAAATACACTAATTATTACATACTATATATTGTACAAAATAAATTAATAATAAAAAGGCGTAAAATAAAGAGGTTTTTCGCATGTAAATATCTCAAAACTTCGTGTATTTTTAATAAATTCATTTCAACTCCTTTTCAGCTAATTCTTTTTCTAACTTGTTATATAAAAATGTATATAAAAATACAAAAATATAAAATAAATTTCACCTTAAATAAATATTCTTAGATCTCAAAGAGAAAATACCATAAAGTCCAACTCCCCGATCAAATTTCTGCTCCGTATGAACTCAAAATTCACCAAACTCATTTTTAAGTTTAAGTTAGAAAATTATCTATCCAATGAAAGTAGTTTCATTAAAATCGGAGGTCGTTTGTAAAATATCGGTTTTTGAGACCTCGATGTACATTGTATATAATGTAAATATTCATTCTTTCTTCGTTATTTATTTTTTTAATTACTGAAAATCCAAAAAATCATTGTTGTGTTGTATTTTATTCCTATTATTTTATTTTTATGTTGTAAATATCTTTTATTAAAAATATAAAAAATTAAAAATAGAAAAGTGAAAAAAACTTGTACGTGTTGCTTGTCTTATTTAGTAAATTCTTCACTCTTTTTCCTCTTTATTTTATTGTATTTTAGCATGCTACTATACTTCTTTTCTTTTCTTTTATTTAATTCCCATTCTATACAATAACTTCTCTTATTCCATTGAGCTCTATTCAACTCCACCATCCATCTAACTTCTCATTCAACTCCACCATTAATCTAACCTCTCATTCAACTCCACCACCTTTCTAACCTCTATTTTCTATCTCTTTTTATACATCTCATTCTCCTCATATTTGCATTTGATCCACCTTTATGCGCGAGAGATTTGAGAACTCTGACCACTTATCTCGGTGACAGCGAACGACGAATTAGAGCAATGACTGACCTCCTCTCCAGTGAGATTCGTTGGCATTTCCCCCAACAACGCAAACCACCTCCGTATGTTGTTCGAGCTCATCGCTCACCGATGATTCGAACGAGGACCGTGCTTCTTGTGAGCACACAATAGTCTACCGCTTCCATTGTAGGTAATTTCCTCTTTTTATCAGTCGGCAACATTTTTATCTTTTTATTTTTTTATCACATCACAGTCACCACCCATACTCCATCACATTTGATATCATCACCATATTTCATTGTTCTTCTTTATCATCTTCATCTTCCTATTTCATATCATCACCATCACCCCACCATCAAATTGACATTTTATTTGTTCCCTACTTAAGAAAAAAAATTAAAAAATTAATCACAAAAACATCACAAACAAAAAAAATTCAAAAAAATACTTTTTTTAAAAGACAGGGTCGCAACTGGCGTCCCCGCCACGGGGTCCCCTTCGTGGCTGTCCACACGGACCCGCACGGCCACCGTCGCCCCCTCACTCTGCTGTATATGCGGACTGCTCCGCCCCCAAGCAGGGCTGCCACAGGTCGCCCCGAGCGTCGACACTTCCAGAGCCGTAATCGTCCGCCTGCAACTGAGAAGAAGAAGGTCTTCTTTCTTAATTTCTTTATTTGGAAAAACTGCATGATTTCTCCGTTATGTTTTCTTAATTACAAATAAGTTCTTGTACATGTTGTGTTGTTAGAGTTTAATTTTTTCATTGCATTGATATCCCTCTGTTTGCATGTTAATTTGGACATTTTTATTGTATTATTATTTCAATGAAAAATGTGATGACATTAAGTAACTAATTCGCTAGCATTTGGATACTTATTTGTATATTTGTGAGTTATGGCTAATTCCTAAAATTGTTTAAGTGAAAAATTATATATTTTACCCAATCTATGGTCTTAAATTCACGTTTTCACTCATGGTTGCTCCAAAACAAAATGGACCCGTAAAAGTGTAGCGAACAGGATCGCCTCAATTCTACACCGATCAGACCCATGAAATCTTGAGTCGCTACCTGCTGTCACCAGGAAGGAGGCTCGAAGCTTAGGTTCATGGTTTGAAGGATCAAATTTCAAATGGCGATGGAAGGTGAGATTAAATACAAGGAGACTTCGATGGTGGCCTCTGCCCGAGGTGATGACGCATGGATCGAGAGGGTGCTTCGGTGTGAAAGTTTGAGAATAAAGGGTCAAGAGTCAAGAAGGTATCATCCCAAATGGATGCAAAGGGTGAATCATGAAAAATACGAGAAGAATGGGGTTAACCCAGGTTTGACAGACCTATACACATGGGGAGAAGAGTTGACCGAGGTCAACTCTTGACTACCTCTAGTTGGTCCACGTGGACCAACCAGAAAAAGGCAACCCGATATTATTTAAAAAATCTATAATAAATAGTAAATGATTTAATTAAATTTGAGTTATAAAATAAAAAAACATTTATTATTTTAATAGTATTTTAATATGATTTTTAATTATTTTTAGGAGTCAATTTATTGCATGTTAATTTTAAGGATTTTGTTTATATATATTTGCATATATATTAGATCTTTTATTTTTCTTTTGTATGTTTGGTTTTATTATTTTATATACCTATTTTCATAAATTTGTGACTTGTTTTTATATACATAAATATTTTTTTAAATTTTTCTGATATTATGTACACTTAAATAAACAGAGGTAGATATTATATATGTATAAGCATAGGTATTTCATCTATGTAGTTTTGTATATTATTTTATTTTAATGTATTTTATTGGTTTTATTATATTCTAAATATGTACATATATTATAAATAATATTTACACAAAGATAATAATATAAAATTATAAAATTATAAAGGATAAATAAACTGAGGGTGCGTTTGGTTGGCGGGTTAAGGCGGGTTAAACTGGTAGAGGGTAACCCATTTTTGTGTTTAGATAGAGGGTTAAACTAAGGATGGGTTAGAAGTGGGTTTGGGTGATATGATTGTATTGGAGTTTGAAAAAGTGAGTAGTTATTGTGATGTGATTGTATTGAAGTTTGGAAAAGGGAGTAGAAGTGGAGTAGTTTATAATTTTTATATGATATGATGGTATAATATATTATTTTTTGATAGGATTGATGATGTAAAATTGATTTATTTAATTTTTTGAAAAAAAGGAATAAAGTGGGGCCCACGGGGAGAGAGGGGGATGTGGGTTAAGGGGGTAAACTCCCCCAACCCGCAGGTAACCCGCGAACCAAACGTTACCTGAGTATTTTATTCAGGTAAACTATGTAATAAGGATCCAAAACCTAACATTTGCATCTTAACTCCAAATTAAATGAAAACCACCTTCATTAAATAGCTTATTAAAAGTATGGAATTAAAGATTATTTTGATACATTTTGAGTTCATATGGAGAAGATATTGGTCTCGGGAGTTTGAATTTCGGGTTCTTATTCTGATTATAAATGCACAATGTGTATTGTTTTTGTGTGATATCAATTTTGTATTTTTCTATGTATTTTTATCTACAATTTTATTCGAAGTTTCTTTATTTGGTATGAATAATAAAGAATAAAATAGGTCTCAAAAATGTAATATTGAAGAACAAAAATTAGGGTTTTACTCTTGTTTTTGACCTTTGTCTCCCCCTACTTTATTCCTTGTCGACCTAGTAATCAAGATGCCTAGGTCTTGTGGTTTAGGGTCATAAAAATACCTTTGGAATTTTATTCTTTTTCTTTTCTTTTCTTTATTATTTTTTAGATTTAAACAATGTGTTTTTATACAATAAATGATAAACATTATTTTACACAAAATAATGATATTTTGCATGCATTTAGCTAAGGTTTAAAGATCAAAATGAAAGAATAAAATTGATAAATAGATATTTCATCATCTATTTGAATGAAATCTTGGAATACTTAGATGTGTTTAGATTATATGAACATATCTCCAAAAGATTCGCAGATGGCTGGCAATGAAAGAGCATCATTTTAAAATAAAAAAGCCCCACAATGATATTTTTGCATGTAAACTCGGATATGTAACTAGACAAAATTTGTTATTATTTTCCTATCATAAACATGCTAGAAATACATAGTAAAAATTAAGAATTAAATTAGAAAATCACTCAAATTCATTTTACACTATTCGGACTCCATTTGTTCCAAATATGTGGTATTTAGTGGAGATGGGTCAGAAAACGATTGGATCAACTCAAGAACATTTTTAATGTATTTATCATTCAATATTAATCATGAAAATTATAAATTTACCTGATTAAAAGATGATTCGTATATTTAGAGAATTATTTGATGATCATCAAACTCCGTTGGATGAGTGTTTCATGACAAAACCCTAATTCAAACTACAATAGTTGCAGTTGTACTTTTTCAGAGCAATATAAATATTAAAATGATAAATATATACGAAAAAAATATAAAAGGTACAACTTAGAGGGACCTGATTGCAATTTTAATAAACTTTAAATTCATTTAATAATAAGTCCACAAACCACAAAGGTATGCCTATAATTTATACGAAGCCTCAAATTCACAACACATGAGGCGGAAGGACATATTTATAATATCAATAAAAATCAGGTCCTATTTGCAAAGTACCCTAAATTTTCATAAGTAATTAATTATTTACAAGACTAAACATTAAATAAAAAAGGAGAGAGATTTTTTGAAATATATCCATGGCTCACATGAGGCGCACATGGCGGGCTAGATCAACGGCTGGGGAGATGCTACGCGCCTTCACATATCATCCAAGGGCTCTCAATCGGGGATGCTTCGACAAGAATAGGCGACCGATATTAAATCTGGGGCGTGATCTTGAACGAATGGCAATGAAGGGGTCATGAAGAACAAGGAAGAATAAGTTCGACATTACGATCACACACTCTCTTGCCGTTAACATAATCTACTACGATAATGCTCCTTCGTCGCCATCCCCTCTCCTCACAATTCCCGCAACCGTCATTCCCTATCCACCGGCCGTTGCCCACCTTTGCATCACGATCTCGCAAACACATAGATACTCCCATTATAACAATATTTTTTGTTTATTGAATTGAAACTTATAAAAAATAGCTTCCATATCTTCAACGACAATTCTGTCATTATTTTATTCTAAAAAGTATATGAAATATGATGTCTGGTCTATTTTTTCACTTATCACCTTTCTTGCATCTTGAAAACTTTTGTACTTGTAATTTCCTTTCAATGCATGCTCATTATGCAGTAGGGGTGTTAAAAATATCATGGTCAAATGTTTACGTGATCCAACTTGACTATTTGATCTTAAATTCACGGCTTGCTGAGAAAAATATTTGGTACTCACAAGTACTTGACCTGAACCTAAGGGTACGTTTGGTTGCCAAGGTACATCAGGGTACCCTGGCATACCCCTAGCTCCAACTCTACATTCTTGGGTTGAGATTGCTTGTATTGACCCTACAATTTCTTTGGTATAATATTTTTTAACCATATTCAAATAAACTTATTTACATAAAAAACATATTATAATAATTAAAAAATTAATATAATACATAATAAATATCACAATCATTGAACCTTTCCAATCCTCCAAACAGCTACTGTTTGAAAGGTAGCCAACACAAAACCCAAGTTCCGAGTCGAAAGGAAGCCGCGCCCGAAATTAAGGAGACTACTCTTACCCGGGAAATATTGGATACCTGATTGCGAGCACCGCCTGGTACCCGGTTGGCGAAAAACCCCGCAACCCACAGTCTCCTCACCGTCCCACGATAGGGTTACCAAGATTCCTCCACCTTCCCTTCACTGCCATCCTCATTCTACCTCAGACCCTCCGCCTCCGGCATACCCAATCCCACTGCTAGGGCTCATACAGCAGGATCGAGTTGAGGACGAGGGAATCACGGCACTTATTTTCCGATTTTGGTGTTTTTTCTCCTTCTTCGGATTTGGGGTTGGGAGCAATTGATTGGATCAGGTGCTGCTCGACCTTTGGATTTTTAGGGTTACCCGAGAATCTCACAATTCGGTATGGTTTTGCATCATTGCAACCATTATTCTATATAGATGCTTATGGGTATTGAACAGTAAGGCTGTAATATATTCTCTGATATCATTTGAGTTAAGTTTGTTATATGTGGTCCGATTAAAGATGTGTTACCAGTAGCTAAACTAATTGTATACACAAGTTTTTTCCTGGAAAACTTCTGAGATTTTGTGAGTATCATATAAAAGCTAATACAAATGTGGGAAGGAGACAAATGTACAGGTAATTCAGAGCACTTACAAGACAATGAATTATTATTTTTACTCTTTTGATGCAATAGAATATGCTAGAGATTTCTGGATGATAGCATTATTGGAAGTAAGAGATTACAATCCACTTTAATGATATCTTGAAGCTACAGGACCTGCCTATAAATATATGGGTTGGTGTGTTGAGTAGTTGGGCTATGTTCTTCAGTAACTATAAAAATGGTTAGGTTTCTGCAGCAACAAATTTTAGATGTTGATACATAGCCTGTCCTGTTATGATTTTATGAATGTGGATTTTCCCCGGTCTTAGTTTTCCTTCATTTTAAATAATTCTAATTCTAATCACGTTTTGGATGTTTGTTGTACTGATCCACGGGTACCCTCGGTTATCCATTACCCATTCAAATAATCTGGGTACCTGTTAGAACCGGGTACCCATTGGAATGGATCGGCTTGACCCGATGACCCGGTGATGATGGGTTGGGCCGGGTCATAATTGAATGGGTCGAGTACCCACCCCACCAAACACCCCTTCAACAAAGCTATTGAAGAATAAAGAAAATAAGAGAAATATCCATCATTGCTTGTAGATATTAGAGGAGCATATGCAAATCATAATGGGATAATGAGAAACTTCCATGAGAAGATATATTCATTCAATACAGAAATCGGGATAAAAGAGAGGTTACATCAATGCCCATTTGGTTTTGTGATCTATCAAGTTCTTTTGGTCCAGAAAATTGGTCTGTTTTTTTCTGGTTGGTCCTAATGTTGATGTCTTGCTGACGTAATCACCACTCCGACCAGTTTGAATCACCTATTACGCCTGATGGGATCAGAATTAATGATCGCCCGGTTCAAAATTAGGTTCACTTTTTCTAAAACTTGCTTGTAAGATCACATTGACGGCCTCATCCAATGTGTGGTTTTTTGCTGAACTTGTTGAATTGTTAATGGAGTCCAACCATTAGCACTCCGAACAATTGCAGTTTTTGAGACTCGAATTTGAATCATTCCTGTCAAAGTTGGGTGTCAAGATTCTCAAGAATGGTTGTTTCTATCAACCCTTGGACTTCCATCCTGGGACGATGTTACCCAAATCATTATTATCACACTCCCAAGCGCCTGCATTGCCGGAGAGGATGTGTATGCCTCAGAACTCAACTATTCTTAAAACCACTTGGCTAAATAATTAGCAAGGCTAATATGTTATTATTGGAAAAAAACTTTGGCATTAAAAAATTATTGGAAAAACTGGTTAACCTCATTTGACAGTGTATGTGATATGCATGAAATTCTCAGCCTGTAGTCATTCTCACTTGTTAGTAAAAAGATTCATTTACATTACATGATTAGTTTAAATTCTCTGATCCTTGTTGTTTGGTTATTGACTAAATACCAGGTTCCTGTATTGTGGGATGGATGTGGCTCAATACAGCTTTGACGGTAACACAGATGCAGTGGAGTTTTGCCCACTTTATACTCACTATAACGTTCTTGCTGCTGCAACTTATACATTAAAAGAGGGAATTGAACCAATCCGGTCGGGGAGCATTTCACTTTTTTCAGTCTGTACCAATAAAGGCTTGGAGTTGCTTCAGAGAATAGAAACCGTTGGTGTATTTGACATTAAGTGGAAGCTTAACCAAGATGGTGCAGAATGCCTACTTGCTCAAGCTGACGCTAATGGCCATTTGACTCTCTACAGCTTGCAATCCAAGCCAGAGAAACGTGAGAAAAAGATGTTCTTTTTGTTTTTTTAAGGATAAAACACACAAAGAGAATGTCCATTTGCTTTTGTAAAACAATGTATGCGAAATCTGCACGTTCCTCTTTAACTGGTTTATGTCGATATCTATTCACATTTCAACATATGCTTTACACGGCTTACAACCTAAATGCAGGATGTATGCTCAAAGAAGCAAACAGTGAGAAGATAAGCACATCAATGTGCTTATGTTTGGATTGGAATCCTTCTGCAAATGCTATATCATTGGGCCTTTCAGACGGGTCCGTGTCTCTGGTTACTGTAACAGAGTCCAAACTGTATCAATCACAATCATGGGATGCCCATAGCTTTGAAGTTTGGTCTACGTCTTTTGATCTCCACCAACCACATATGCTATACACAGGCTCAGATGACTGTCGATTTTGTTGTTGGGACTTTCGCCAGAACCCCTCAACATCCGTCTTTCAAAATGCAAAATCCCATAAAATGGGCGTATGCTGCATTGCTAAGAATCCTTCAGATCCAAAAATTCTTCTCACTGGAAGTTATGATGAGCATGTGAGGTTGTGGGATTTAAGATCAATGTCAAAACCTCTAGTTCAAAGCTCCGCAGATTTGGGAGGTGGAGTTTGGAGAATCAAGCATCATCCAGACGATCCGAACTTGTTATTGGCGGCGTGCATGCACAATGGTTTCACCATCATTAAGTTGACAGAAGAGGGCTTTAAAGTAGTAGAGAAATATAACAAGCATGATTCACTTGCTTATGGGGCAGATTGGTATAAAGGAGGGCTGCATTCAGCAGACGGAATAAGGAAAGGGCCGATGGTTGCTACATGTTCTTTCTATGACCGGCTTTTGCGTGTATGGCTACCAGAATCTCTGCTGTCTAATTAAGACACTGCTGACTGTATTGGATTTGTGCTAGTATGATACATTTCACAATTTTGGATTGTTCAAGAGTTGTTGTCGTGTAATTTATCGAACATGCAAAACAAGTTCGGGAAATGTGCCTTGACACATTGCTGTTAAATTCTTTTTAAGAAGAGGACGTGCTGCCAGTATATGTCGCGTGTGTCAGTAATTTCTTTGCACTTGTATGTTTTTGGTATCCTAAGTTGGTGCCATTTCTACCAGCGCAGTTTGATGATTTTTCCTTCTAAAGATCTGCAAGTACTGGTATGCTGTGCGGTTCCGTGTTTATTTCTTTTATTCATTTCCTGTTTGGTTACAAAATGTCACATGTTCGGTAAACATTACCCAGGACGAATCTATCACAGGATGCCTTGAACTCTTCCAAATATTGTTGTCTTGACGAATTCTGTAGAATAAGCAGTCATAATATGTGCTTCATTTGTAGAATTCTGCATGTTGTAATCGGTTGGCTTGCTCATCATGCATTCCAACAGACCCTCCATCCATCCTCCACATTCTGAATGACAGTTACTGTGGTACTATGTGCTTCATTTATAGCGAGGTTAGGTAATTTCTTGCGGTATCTACATTTAGTTGTGCCCTCCCACATCAAATATTGTTGAAAAGTTGTACGCATATGGATATTGGATGTGGATCCATTAACCTGTCCTCATATGATTAACTTGACTAGCTGCTTGTATGCACACTTGGAAAGGGTTTTCCATGTCAATCCTTGTGTTCTCGTATTTAATTATTATTCTTAATGTGGGAAAAGGTTTTGTTGTTGTATTATATTCAGTCCAATCAAGGATATGGTTTTTGTTTGGATGCTTGGTGTTTTGTTTTACATCAAGGGTTTCAATATAAATTGGTGTATGGTTTGAGACCTTCACTTAAGTGTTGAAGTTTCCCACTTGTGTTGCTACTGATGACTGGTGCTTCGATGCAGAACTTGATCGAGATGCTCATGTGCATTGTGTTTTTTAGACAACACTTCATGTGATCAATCAAAAGGTCTTCTCTGATTGATAAAGTTTTGACTGGATGATGTCGTCGATCAACTGTCCATAATTGGTCGATCATGCCATCCCTTTCTATCCATAAACATTTTATGGTTAATGATATCCTCATAGTTAATTGATCAACGATCGATACTATTTCTATCTTGATCTATCCGACTTGTACAATTGACCAATGAAGAGATGGTACAATTGTTGGTCTGATCAATCGTCCTTCCTACTTTGAGCAATCACATTCTCTTCCTGGTTGATTTGTGATAGATCATCTTCTCCATTTCTGATTGTTCACCTGAAGTAGGGTGAATGAGTGGAGGAGGACCACCAAAAAAGGAGAGGAAAGGACTATGATGGCTCCTCATCAAGAAGAGAGTGGTTAGGGACGCTGGTCGTTTGTTTCACATCGCAAACAAGGCCAGCGGTTCTACCGATGTGGTAGATACGGACACTGTAAGTCTTCCTACACGCTACCACTTTCATTGCTTTTGCTGTGGTCACGAGGACCATCGGAAGCACTCGTGTCCGTTAGAGGAGGTCCTGCAGTGAAACCCTGTTCACGTTCACGTGGACCAGGTTACGAGATCGACAACTACATATTCGTATGTGGCGGTTGTCTATGAAAGAATGCATGAAGCGCTACATGGTGCTGTAAAAAGAATGCTGGAGGGTTTCTTTCTTGTGGTGTGGTTGATGTGGACAACAACCACTGGTGTGGAAGAGGCTTATTGGAGACGGAGGTCACTCTCTTGCTGCATGGAGGCTGTAAATCGGGGGTTTCTTGGCGTCTGTCTCGATTGCAGATGGTGAAGCTTTAAGATCCAGCCTGAGGATGGCCCGTGTCGTTGGCATCCCTTTCCTTTCACGCTCAATCACAATACTTAAACCGATGGTGGGATATCTAGAATGAGTGACATGGATTCTTGTTGTTGGTTGGCGACTGGTTCAGACCCATCGACTACTTTGGTGGTCTTGGAAGGTTCAGAGTCATATGTTTCAAAGTCAATTTGTTACATTCAGGTGAGAAGAGCTACATTTTGTGTACTGGTCCAAGTTCTTACACTACGCCGCCATCGATGATAGTAGTGACATCCTATTTGTCTTCAAGCTCTCCGGCGGAACAACAACAACAACCATTAATCAAATCCGTTGAAGATTCTATGATGCTTTTATCGCCCCCAAAACTGGAAGTTTTTCAAAGTAGGGCTATTATTCTGGATCTAAACAATCCACGTCTTATTCTCCATCCAAAATCGGTAACCATGGTGGGTCCTTCACGCCACTTTCCTTCTTCTCCAATGTTAGCACCACCCATATCTCCCTTATTAGGGCACCGTTCTATTTTGGGAACTTTTAATCCAAGATCGCCTTATATCTTGGGTTCGAATCTAACCAGGTTTGTGCTGCATTTGAAGAAGCAACCAACTAATATCGACTCAGGTTTTGCAGCCACTGAAAAGATGAACCTGTTTACTTATTAGGATCCACAGAGCATCGATGAGGCACCTCACCCAGTTAATGGGGATGAAGCATCACGTGAAGCCTTTAAAGTATCGTTAGATACTCTTGAGCCCATGACTTCGTCGCCTAGATTGATCACTACAAAAATTTCGATTACATATGTTTTTTCCAGTAAACATTAGTTGTGGTGGACCATCGCAGCCCTACAAAAATTCCTTCCATGTCGTTTGATGATTGTGAAGCTACGACGGTGAGGGCAGAGCCGTTGATGACACAATCGGTCGACTGATGCTGCTAACCCCCTTTCATTGCGGAAGTTCCAAATGAAATTCTTGAAACCTTGGTGGTGCTAGAATGAGCTGTCCACGAGTTGGAGGTAGCCATGGATCAAGCCCCTCCTGCCTTCTTCATGATTGTTTCCATTGTTTTAAAAAGCACGCCTCGAGGCAGTGAGGCGTAAGCCTCAAGGTGTTTTTTTGACAAAAAGCACCTTGAGGCTTGATCCTCACCCAGAAGTTCTGAGGCGTAAGCCTCAAGGTACTGTGAGGCGTATGAGGCGAGGCGGAGGCGTAAGCCTCAAGCACTTGTTTTTTTTTAATTTGTGGACTATGTGCTTTGCACATGACCTTATTTTGCCCTAAACATTATATATATATTTGCTAGTGTTTTTGTTTCTATGTTAAACCTTGGGTTTCTATAAATAAGTCCATACAAAGATCAGATTAAAAAAAGTCCATACAAAGAGAAGAGATTGCTCGAAACAAGTGAAGCTCGATGATCTATACATCATGTTCAATTTATCATATTGCATTAACACATACTAGTTCTATTGTACCCAGTGTACATGATTGTGTTTGAATTGTCATGAAATTTTTATACAAGTTGTAAGTTTGCAAATTGATGCTGTTATTGGTTGTTTTTAAAATAGTTATCACATATATGAAGAGGTATGGTTGAAAAAAAACACATGGAGTAAAATAATTATTATGTTTTGTTGTGAATAGCGGAAACAATCACATGCTTAATATTAGTTTTTCTGAACTTCAATGCTTTCATCGCTTATGTGTTGTATCTTTTACTAGCGTGAAATTATTTTTTAATATCTTTTGGCAAAAAATAATATTATTACATATATATATTTAATGTAATTTACTTAATTTTAATTTTTCTTTTCAAAAAATTGAGGCTTACGCCTCGATTGCCTCATGGCTTATGGTTTGCTTCACATTTCGGGAAAACATCTCGAACCACATCACACTTTTTTAAACTTTGATTGCTGCGATTGAGGCTAATGCCCCGGCCTCTTCTTCTAGCTCCTTTACCGTGAGACTGAATAATGCTAAAGAAAAGCGTTATCGAACTCGAAAGTGTTTGAAGGTGGTGAAGAGGGGGACCCATCGTGCTTTTCAAGCAAAAAGCACATGTTGCAGTGGCCATGGAAGGCCATATTGCGATATACCGGCAATATATTTGTATCGACACATGACTGATATATTGTCGATATGGCCGATATTTGGCTTTGGAAGGCCTTTTTCTTCATGAAATCGGTTTGATATCGGCGATATGGCGTCGATATATGGATGATATATCGTATCGACACTGTACCGATACCGATACTGATATGGCCTTCCATGACGGTGGTAACGGGTGTGGTTCGAACTATGGGACCATCCATTGGTCCTTAATGAAGGTTTTAACGTGGAATGTGAAGGGTCTGGATGATCCAAATAGCGACCCAACTAAATGGAGATCTATGGGATCTCTATTAAATGATTGGGGATGTGATGTAGTGCTGTTGCAGGAAACCAAGCTTTCCTCCTGTACTACTGTCCTCTTGAGGTTTTTGGGTGCTGGCTTATTGAATGAGTATAAGTCACTGGATGCTATTGGCTCCGTAGGAGGTTGATTGTTGCATGGAAAGGTATTGCTCCTGGTATCTGAGTTAAGGGGATCTTATGTTCTTACAGCTTTGTTGGAGCATAATCTATTGAGAAATCATTATGCATTTTCTTGTGTTTACGACCCCTGTACTCTACGCTCGATTTTACGGTCGGATCTCAGGACTGCCAGAGAGGCAGAGACACCTTATGAGGTGTGATCTGGCTTCTAGGGGGTGACTTCAACATCTATTTGCTTTCTTCAGATAGACCTCGTTTGAGAGGCGGGCAGTACCTTGGGTCCATTGATTTTTCTGAACTGATTGTTAACTTGGAGCTTGAGGTGATCGATGCGTCAGACCGTAAATACACGTGGATAGACTCTAGTTCTCACTCTTGTTCGATATGTTTTTATCCTTTGTGGAGCTAATGTATGCTTTTCCTTTGTCATCGTCCTCATCCAGAACTCGTACCACGCTTAACCATATGCCTCTAGTCTGGGACTCCGGTGTTGTCCCCCACCTCGAGATTTTTTTAGGTTCGAGAGGGCTTGGCTCCAGGAGGAGAGGTTTAGAGATTTGGTATACAACCATTGGTCCTCCATTGTGGTCTCGAGCTCAACAGCATCACACGTGTCAGAAGTTGACCTCTTTACGCACACGACTTTACGCATTCATGGAGGTTAGAACGAGAAGAAGGGCTCGTCGTGCGGAGGTGAAGCAAAGTTGGGCAGCATTGATGGACTGGAGAACACCAGAGATCTCACACATGAAGAGCTCATTGAGAGAGCATCTGCAAAAAATATTCTAGAAGAAGATAAGAAAAGTGTGGTAGAGTGGAAGCAGAGATCTCGACATACATGACTAAAAGAGGGGGATGCGAACGCGACTTACTTCCATAGAGCTACCAACGGGAGGCGTCGTCATCACCAGATTTGTTTTGTGGTAGTAAATGGTAACATGTGGAGGGTGACTTTAAAATGGGGTAGGCTATAATACATCACTTTCATGTTTCCTCGAGAAGAAATATGGATATATCGTGGATATGTTTTGGTAACGGGGCCTCAAATTATTTGATTAGCATGCCAATTACCATGTGCAGGTCGTAATCGCAGAGGAGGTGAAGGTTACAATGTGGAACCTGAATGTTGGTGGTGCGCCTGCTCCGGATGAGTTTCCAGTGTTCTTTCGAGAATTCTGGGAGTTGGTAGGGAGGGAGGTGGTTTATGTTGTGGAGAAGTTTACCTGTATTAATGCTGGCTTCGATAGACCTAATAGAGTAATGATTTTTCTGTTGCCTAAGAAGGATGTATTTGGGAGTGGAGGACTTCCAGTCGATTGCCTTCTCCAATGCTATTTATCTAATTGTAGTAAAGATCTTGGCTATCATGTTGAACAGAGTTTTGGATCACATCATCTTGCCACATAAATGTGCCTTCATCCCATGTCGACAAATTGTTGACAGTTTGTCTATGGCATCTGAGATCATTGATAATTGGAAGAGACGAACATCGAAATGGGTACTTTGGAAGGTAGACTTTCCAAAGCCTATGACACGGTGGACTAGTGTTTCCTCTGGATGGGGATGTCGAAGCGCGGTTTCCATGATATACGGATCTCGTGGATGAAGCAATGTGTCGCCGATAGACCTGGGGGATGATTTTTTTCAGCCACAATAAGGTGTTAGACATGGCTGCCAACTCACCCCTATGTTTTTTGTGATTGTAGCAGAATGAGATCTCGACAGGGTACTCTATAGATGATATTTCTATCCCTTTACTGCAGTATGTGGACGTTACTATCTTCTTCATAGAAGGGGGCAAAGTGGAGGTTAAATACATGGCTCTGACTTTGGAGATTGTTGGGGAACTGTCTGGTCTAGTCCTTATCCATGACAAGTCTATCACTGTTCCATTTCACCATTCTGCCTCAGATGCACGAGATTGTTGCACGACTCTAGGCACAAAGAACGTCTCTCTCTCTTGATCTGCTACTTAGGCCTTCCCTTGATGGTTGGTAGTCTTTAGATGTCTGATTGGCTGCCTGCTAGGGATGAGCATGGGGCCGGGCTGGGCCGGGCCCTGAAGGGCCCAGGCCCAAGCCCACTTAAAAACTTCGGGCCTTGGGCCGGGCCTAGGCCCGCAAATTTTTTTTTGTTTCGGCCCAAGCCCAGGCCCGGCCCAATTCTTATGGTCCGGGCTTGGGCCAGGCCAGCCCATCTTAACCCATTATATATTATTAACTTTGAGTTTGTGTTTAAAGTCAATCTCAATTCAAGTTAGTCGAGTTAAAATTTTTTAAAATATATGCCATAATACTTGTGAAACAACTAAAACTCAATTCTACTGGAGATGATTTCTCATTTTATACAAGCCCGCTCAATGTTATATACCATAAACGTCTCTCATTATAAAAATTGAAAGAGTGAACCAAGTTTACACAGTTAACAACAACAGGTGCACCGGGCACTACATGTTTAAAAAATGGGAATAATGCTCGTATTGGGTAAAGGTTCAATAATAGAAAATATTATAATAGAAAAATAAACACTAAAAACACAAGAATAACCACCAGAATCTAAGACATAGACTAACTAAGAAAAATTAATTCTAAAATAAAGTACAATGATCATCAACTCATATGTCACACACATGACTTTCTTGATTTATAAACATTGTATGAAGATAGGATACATGAACAAAGTGTGCATGACATGTGAGAGTTTCCATACGTGTAGGATATGGGAAGGGTTCGGGCCCTCTTCGGGTCGGGCCCGTGGGCCGGGTTGGGCTGGGCCAAGTCAAGCCCGAGCCCGGCCCGAAAAATTTTCGAAGCTCGGCCCAATGTTCGTTTGGGCTTGGGCCGGGCCGGGCTTTTTGGGCCCAATGCTCATCCCTACCGCATGCCATTGAGAAGTTGGTGAAAAAGCTTTCTGTTGGAAGGCATCTCTACCTTATCACGTGCGGGTTGTTTGGTGCTTGCTAAAGTTGTTCTCTCTGCTATTCCGGTGTACTTCATATCGTCACGTCTTCTAACCGTTGTTAGCAGGTGGCGACTAGAGATGATCATGTGACGATTTCTTTGGGGAAGATCAGGATAAAATGACCCTAGTTTACACTTAGGGGACTGAGAAACTGTAACTTTGCTTGTAGAGGCTGGAGGACTTGGGGTTGTGTGCGTGGAATCTATGCATGAAGCTCTTCTACTAAAATGGGTTAGCATGGTTTGGGGTAGAAGCGAAGACATGTGTTGCATACTCATTGGCAACATTTATGGCATTGGAGTTCAAAGCTCGTTACCTCAGCAACAAATCTCCTAGCCTTCTGGAAAGGGCTCAGATCGGTGCTTCCTCGCTTTTAGGTCCTTTTTCGTCTGACCTTTGGTGACGATTCTTCTTTTGCTTTCTGGCCTGATAATTGGTCAGGTGAAGGAGCTCTCTTGTCCAAATTCTCGTGCCTATTTGCTTTGGCAGCTAACTATAATGCAAAGGTGCTGGACTATTAGCTTGACGGAAATTGGATTCCCGCTTTTCTGACGGATTTCTTTGACCAATGCATTGAAGATTTCCTCTTTCTTATGGAGTCCCTCAGACAGATTGATAGACCAACCGCTGGGCGGGATCACTGGGCGTGGAAGACTAACTCATTCTTGATCATACGGGCCTACAATGCTATCACCAGACCTCCACCAAGGACTGGTACTTTGATTTGTGATTACAACTTCATATGGAACCTAAAGCTACAGATAGAATTTGCTTTTTTATGTGGCTGTTCCGCAGAAAGCACATCATGACATCATGACAAGGGATCATTGTGCTTCTTCTTTTCTTATGTTATGGACATTCTGCAGATATCTGGAGCAGTTTTAGTGGCAATGTGATTGCGGCCGACATGTCTAGCTTCTGGGGCTCTATCGGGAGGAATTGGAACGTCACGGAGAGGGAAAGATCGAGGTGTGTGGCTGTCATCTGGGCCATTTGGATGGCCAGAAATAGCGTGGTCTTCGTTGGGAACGCTTCTACGTTGAGAATGTATTGCCTCATGTCTACGTCTTGAGTGAGAGTTGGTACATGTAAAGTGGTGAACTAATACGTGTGGCAGTTCCTGTAATAATTTTTGGTGATAAATGACGAAGTTTTTGGGCTAGCACCTATACGGTGTAAGCTCTTTTTCCTTAAAAAAAGAAAAGGAAAGATGGTAGGAGAAATCCCTTCTTTAGATCTAGTGCTATTCAGGATTTTTTGGGGACCTTGTTCGCTGGCCTGAACCCCAATCCATAAGTTAAACCCAGTACACTTGTGAGTTCTGTACTAACAACATCCATGGGTTGGATTGATTTTTTAAAGCTTGTGTATATGGATTCACTTTTATCGGTATGACTAGGATGAGGCTATTGATCGACGTTTGTTGATATTCTATTCTTTTATCCTTATAGGGAAGAACGGTTTGGCGTCATCCAAAGATGATATCTAATCATATGTGTAAACCTCATAAGTAAACCTCGTAAGTCTGTGTGTGGATTTCTCTTTGAGCTTGATGTGTGTTATAACCTGACGTGCTTCATGTTGCCTCCATTCTTCTTCACATTCATGTAGTGGTTTCAGGATCCAGAACGTCAGTTGACTGGCACACAAGTCGACGGTTGTAAGGAGTTGTGTACCAAAACATATTCCCAACATCGGTAAATCAGTCCACATTCAGTCGTTAAAATTGATCCCTGGCATATTATTGGAATGCACCACGAAGGACCCTGTTTTCAGCATGGTCTTCCTTTTCATATGTGCAGCAGCATATTTTGAGTACATAAATCCATGCTGCATTTTTCGAAGATATGTTGCACGCGCAGGTGCATGCTCGATGTAAACATCACAGTGTAAAGGAGAGCAACACTTTTGTTAGCTTGCTAGAAAATGATGATATGTGCCACCTTTTGTAGTCTGAATTATTATGCAAATTTCATTTACAATCGGATTGCTCGTCATGGTGGAGGCATCCTTAATATAAAATATCGGAAAGGATCAAGATATCTTAATAAAGAGGTTAGTGGTGGTAAGCACTGAGATAGTGCATGTACAACTGTCCCATCTTAACTAAATCTAATATGTTGGTTTAGGCGAAGGTGCTTTACCAGTAAAAAAATACTTCTATTTTTTTAAATGGTAACTAACCATAAACCACCATAGCTCATCAACTTAGAAACAACCTCAGATATTATTTAGATTACTGTGATACCTGCAGATTTTGACACCTGTAATGGGAGATTACTTTGTGTAGATTAGTGTGCCATTACTTTGTGTAGATTAGTGTGCAGAGGGGAGGGGAGATGGCGCATAAGAATATCACTTAGAATTTGTTTATATAGTGGAGGAGTTGGAGTCATGCAATCATTCCTTTTGTTGATCAACATGGATTATAACCATTCACCAATGTATGTATGGAAGTTCTACTGTGTGGTCTTTCCACTTGTGCCAACAACTTGCTACTTAAAGACATTTCCACCCCACACAGATACTCAAACCAATCAAGCTGGAAATCGAGATGTCAGAGGTTCAATGGCAGGAGTCTCTCCATGGATCTTGACACGACCCACACGAGATGGCCGCGGGGTGGTGGTGGGGGGTTAGGTGAGTTGAATCTAATTACTCCAGTGGAACCCATCAGTTCGTTCTTTGTTCCGACCATTACTGCCAGCTTGGGTTTCTACTGATGGAGCAAACACTGCCCCGATGTGGATTCTTGGTGGTACTTGGATGGATCATGGCGGACCGGCAAGTCAAAAATCGGCAAATGGTGGAACTCCAGTAACGGCTGGCTCCATATCTTACTAGTACCTATAGTTCTGTTGCTGTTGTGCTCACTTGCGTCCTAGCGAAGATGCTCTCTTTTTGTTGTCCAAATAATCGGCGATTTCACGGTGCTTAAACTAATACGTAGCAGTGTTGAAAAAAGTGTGAATTTGAAATGGTTTGCTGTCTGCATATTAATGTCTGGCATTAATGGAAAACTTGGTTATATAGTTTGTAATGATACAGTGAGATTTGTTCTCTTGTTAGTTGGAAAACTACAAGTAGGTGCAGCCTCTTCTTTACAAGGTAGAATAAAAAGAATGCAGCACCCATTTTCTAGACCAGTCGATTTCCATCGTAATTTGCAAGGATAAATCAAAATAATGACAGTATAATTACACCACCAACTGCCAGTTTGAACTTCTGCTCAGTTTGTCCATTTCCCTCTGCCAATTCTAAGAAGAAGCATAGAGGAGTTCGTTCCACGCATCAGGAATTCCTGGAATGCACCAGTGGCTGCAGTCCTGAGATCTCAAGGAAGCAATCTGCTCCTCGGTGGTTTTGTATTTCATCCTGTAGATCGAGAGGTGCCCATCTTTCCTGTTATCCGTGAGCCAGCTGATGTCGAGGTATGTGCCCGGTGTTTTTATCTTCTTCAGTGCTTTTCTCCAGAGTAGACATCAAGGAGAGGTACTCGCCAAGGAATGCCTCATTGAAGATGGGCTCGGTCTCGTTGTGGCATTTCCTGCTCAAATCCCATCTTTCTCTTCTGCAATCAAATTCATCAAAGATTACTACGAGTAGTATATAAGTAATAGTATAATCACTGTTGCATGGGGAAATCAGGTTGTACACGTACGAAATGCTTATCCGTAGATCTTACCTGAAATGTGTGACATAAAAGCCTCTGAAGATGACATGCTGCGTCTTCTCCCTGTGATGTTGTCTACCCAACTAACCCAAGCGTGCAATCCCTGCTTGTATGCATCCATTAGAGGGAGAACTGGATAGACGTAATTACCTATCTGATGGTAATCTATCCTGCATATACGAGATTAACTGCAAATCACACAATATGTGAACAGGTTTAACTGGAATGTGTTGGGGGGAATGGTGATATGGATATTACCCTTCCGCTGTTTTCTCGTGCGTACAAGTTGCGATTCAACGAGTCCTTCACGAATATCAGTCTCTGTCCTCGCAACCACTCTAGAAAGTCATTTGCATTCATCCTGTCAGTAAGAAATGCAGTTGGAGGGCTGCTTGCTCCATGCTATCCCTGCCTTTACCACCACCCTCTTCTCTAGATTTATACTAAAGTTTCTGTTCGTTAACAACTCTTTCGCTGTCGTTACCACAATTTGGGAAATTTGGGGCAAGAGAAATCATCGCGAGGCTTCATTTCGCTCCTCTTCGTTAGCTACTATTACACGATCTATTGTCGAAGCAGTGCATATTCTTGAAAATTAATCTTGGACCCATGTTTTGTGTTTCTCGGGTCCTAACAGAACTTAACAATTTAATAGTTTTCTTCACCTCTTTTCTTCGTAACTTGGGCCTTCGTGCCTTTTGTAATATTTTTGTTATTAATTTATATACAAAAATCTTACGACAAAAAAATGGGTCTTCAATAGTAGAAAAAGGTACACTGAGCAAAAAAAATAATGATGCAAAAAAATTCTTGATAATCTTTATACAAAAGTCAATCTGGATACCCATGCAAAAATTTAGTTTCACTACCACGGCCACACCCGTACATTTGTATGAATACATCTATTATATATTTATCTATGTGAGTGTTATATGATTTACGTAAGTGCGGAAATTGTCGGACTCAAATTACTAGTGTCAACAATGGAATGAATTATTTTGTTAAGAAACTCAAATCCACTTTATATAGGAAGAGACTGCTTGGAAATACATGACATGAAAAGTCATTTTGAAAGATGACAACAAATAAACATAACACAAATAAACATGCCAAAAATAGACACCATAAAATAGAACACAATCCTATTATCACAATATCTAACAACCCCTCTGAAGTTGGAAAATATCCATCATGCTCAGCTTGGAATTACACAGACATCACTTAATTTGGATAATGTTTCATAAAAACGTCGACAATCTACGTTATAGAATAAATAAGAGACATAGCTATATTAAATTTGGAGATCACCTTCTTTTGGCCGCAACCCTTTTCATCAGTGGCACCTCCAGATAAAAAGACTTAGGACCACTATTTTAATTTGGAAGCACGAAAATGTAAAACCCTTTGATGTAGTGTTCATACTTCTCACTCGTAAAATTTAGAATCTCGAGAAATCCCTCCTACTCCCCCAATCAGTTCTTAAGAAGCTATCAAAAGCCCATAGATAACTTAATGAAGCTAGTAAGGATTAATTCCTTCGCATAAATCAGCCGCTCAAGATCCGATAGCTGCATGAAGAAGATAGGAACACGAAATTTCTACACTCGGTCGTGATCACTAGAAAAAGTAGAAGCACAATACTTTCACTCAGGGATTCTGACGAGACCTAATGCGAGGATAATCACTCCATAACATATATAGCCTCAAACTTCTACCAAAATCTGTACCATGACCCACCACAACACTCAAACTACCCAAGGTTTTAAAAACCGAACCGGACATCAAATTGGACATGTATCGGTTATTGGTTTTTATGGTCGGACCAATGAGACCGACCGATCGAACCGGTGATGATGTCAGCAATTCATAGAAGTCAGAAAAAACCGAACCGTTGTATTGTTGGTTTGGTTTGTGCGGTTCAACCAGGTCGAATTGAGTTAGACCGGTAAATCACTCAAATAAATACAAAAAATGTTACATCGTATCTTTCGAGAATTTTCTTACTCTTATCCTTCCAAGTTTTTCCAATAATACTTATACCCATATTTTTAGTACAATTTCATGCGCTCCCTATATTTCTACAAAATCAATAGTAGTGACCTTTTATTAGTACACTTGTGCTCCCATCTTATACCAATATAAGGATGATAATGTGATTTTTTAAAGAAAATATAGGGGCACAAGTGAAATTACTTAAAGTTAGGGGTATAAATGATCTTAAAAAAGCTCAAAAGCGCATAATAATAATATTTTGTAAAATTTATGTACATACATATATGTGATGTAATTTAAAATTAATGACAAGTGTTGTTAATTTGTTGCTTCTCATGGTATGGCTATGACAATGTATTCTTCGTTCGTTATTGTTATAAGTGGATAACTTCATACATAATGTCAGAAGAGATAGGCAATGTTCATATGGAATGAATGGACAAGTGATGATAAGCCATTGACACATGTGAAGGAGAAGAGATAAATGGTATTATTGTGGGTTAGAATGAGGCCAAATTATGAATATTTCTGAAAAGTTTGTATATTTTATTGGAAATTATTTTTTTTATCAAAAAAATGGATGGTTGAACCGATGGTTTGGTTCAATTGGTTCAACCGGGTTTGAGCGGTCCAACCGGGTTTTGACTGATTTTTATTTTCCGAATAAAAACTGGATGGTTGGACCGTTCTTCCTCTGATTCTTGGTTTAACGGGTTCAACCGGCTGGTTCGGTTCGATTTTTAAAACCTTGAAACTACATGTTCAATTTCTTACCATCCATGCTTGGCCAAATCAGAGACCTAGAGGAATTGACAACCCCCATCTCGGAGAGCGAGGTCTTCAATACCATCCATAATCTCTAATCCCTAAATGCCCTCTATCCAGATGGGTGCATACCATACCAGATTCTTCAAGAAATACCGAATAGACTTAAGGACGACTTCGTGGCTATGATTAACATGCTCAACTTGCCTAATCTAGATCCCAAAGAGCTCCGCTTCATAAACAACTCAGTATCTCTTTTATTATAAAAATGGAGATCCAATGGACATCACCAATTACCGTCCCATCATCCTGATCAACCTCCCATTTAGGATAATCTTCAGATTTTGGGTAACCAAAGAACCCCCAAACTAGCGGAGCTCGTCTCACCCTCCTAGTGCGCTTTCCTAAAAGGAAGAGGAACCTCATACACCTTTGCCTTAACATCATAAATCTTATCAACATGGGATAGACAAGGAGCCATTTCCTTAATACTCAAAATTAACCTCAAAATATCATTTAACATCATCAAATGGTCAGTTATCCTTCATGATCCACGACTACTTGGATGCCCCCAAACCTTTTCAGACTAGACAAAAGCCACCCTTAGCACCACCTCCCGATACTCTCAAGACCAACAACCTAACCTCTGGCCTTTTCAAGCCCTCTAGAAGTTTGTGACAAGGTGATCCTTTCTCCCCCTCCTCGTCATCAATTTGCTGGACATAATGCTCCAAAACTTGGCCACTAACCACTTGATCAAGGGATTTAAGTCATCTGAGGATGACATAACTATTACAAGCATCCTTTTCACTGATATATCGATTTTTATCAATTTTAATGAATCAACTATCCATTGTTTGAAATTCACACTTAAGGTCTTCTCCATGTTTTTCGAGGCTCTCCGTCAATAGGGATACACGGCCTAAACCTTAACAAAGAGGAGGCAGCTCTGGTATCTAACATTTTGAGTTGGGATATCGAGGAGTTCCCATTGTGTATTTAGGCGTACCCTTGGCCCCCATGAGTCATGACCCTTAACGTGCGGATTGGACACTGATCATTGAGAAGTTTGAAAGGAAACTCCAAGGTTGGAAATCACACATGTTGTCCCTCCCATCAAGTGTAACACTATTAAACTCCTCCATAACCCCAAAGTCAACCGCATGTTAGAATCCATAAAACTTCCCAAACACATCATTACCACCATCGACAAAATACGAAGACGATTCCTTTGGAATGGGACTAAATGAAATAAAAATAAGCTTGAGGCTCGCTGGGAACACATTTTTAGACCCAATGAAAAAGATGGGTGGGGCATTGAAAACCTTGAATTGTTAAGTGATGCCCTTCAATATCGCGGGTCAAATTGTTAGAAAATCAAAACTCCCCTTGCGCCTCCTTAACCAGGGCAAAATACCACAACATGAAGCATATCCCTCGACAGCCAAACCGAACCGTAATGACTCCCCTTTCTAGAGAGCGGTGAAAAAAAGGATCTTCCTCCATTTGAGATTCTGTGGGCAAAGTGCTAGGTAGAGGAGAGGAAACCTACCTTTGGTTGGACAGCATCAGCCAAAGCCCCCCACTCTAAGAAGTTCACCCAAGTCTTTGGGCACTGGCAACCTATAACAATGCCACCCTTCACAAGTACTATGAACACTCCCTGCCAAGCAGAACTGGCTCAAAGCTCTAGCAAGAAGAGCGGGACAATCACATGAAATCCGAGAATTTGAATCCAAAACTCGTGGCATTCAACTGAATCGCCTTATCGGTGATACTTTATCTCATTCCCCGACATAACTACCCCTCAAAGATTGACAAAGGACTCATACATAACACTGTCTCATGATGGGATTGGCCTCAAACTCCACATGCAGTTTTGATCTAAGCCCTTCCATCCACACGTATCCTTCTTCCTTTGATCCCTTTCCCACAACAATCCCTTAACACAGGACTGGATCAGCTTCCTAACCATCCCCACAACAAACACGAGAGCCCTCTCTGCCTTCCAGAAATAGAATGCTCGAGCATCTTTTCTTAAATTACTCTATACTTTAGATGTATTCACGATATTTACTATTTCACCACCAAGGACGAACTTGAATTTTTTCTTTGAAATTCATAACTTACTCCCTTACCCAAAATCACATTAGCAGTGATAACCGTCAAGAGTGCATCAATTTGGTGGCTGACCGGGAAGGAGCGGTTCACGTGGCTGTTTCCGAGCACTTCCAAACCACCATTTATTATAGCTAAAGATGCTATTTTTTATTTGATTGCATCCAGTAACATCTCCCTCTTACCATT
Source organism: Ottelia alismoides (assembly GCA_037367405.1). NCBI lineage: Eukaryota > Viridiplantae > Streptophyta > Magnoliopsida > Alismatales > Hydrocharitaceae > Ottelia > Ottelia alismoides. The sequence continues at coordinate 106,084 of JAZKJV010008605.1, read as the reverse complement.
AAACCGCACATGGACCTCAATCTTACAACTTCTATGATGCATAAATGACCTAAGAAGCCCTACACCGTATTGGAAGATCCTGAAGTACTACACCAATTGACAATGCGACGCTTTGACAGGAACTCCCGGCGTGTTTGCCTTTCACAGTCTACTTCTTTTCAATGTTGAAAATTATTACCTAAGTAACATCTCGGGTTTAGGTCTCCGGTCCATTATCGAGGAAAACTGTTCCAGACAACTTATTGGGTTCGGACCCAATTGGACCCGTTGATAACTATTCAAAATGTTTAAGACCAAGTTGTCAAGTAGTAATCCCCATCACTTCTAACCCACTCTCACACTTTGTGAATTTTAGATGTAGGATTATTTTTGGAGGTATGGGCGTTACAACCTAGCTTTATTTTGCCCTCTCATAGGGGTTAGCCTGTTGTAGTAAATGCTGGGCCCCTGTGTTGTCCTTTAACTTCATTTTATATGCAGTGATTGGTTACTTGTGGTTTTTATGTGTACCATAACTTTTGATGAAATGAAATTCAACTTTTTTTTTCAAAAAATGCATAAGAAATATGGTAACAATAGGGTTACAACAAGCACGAGATATCAGAACGACGCATAAGGAATATGGTAATAATCGGGGTACAACAAACACAAGATATTAGAATGATGCATAAGAAATATGGTAATAATGGGGGTGTAACAAATACAATATGTAATTTATATGTTAAAATAAATAAATAAAACAAGTAAATCTCATATCTGTTTCAAGTATTAGATATTTACATGGTGAATGTGGGGGGTTTGATTCCTTTGGATAAAAGGAATTGGCATTCTGGGAGTGGGGAGAGGAGTTAATCAGCAAAGCCAGTTTTTTTAAGGAAAGCAGTTTCCAGCAGAATTGATATTCCTTTCTTTTTTGTAATCACCAAATGAAGTAAACGTGTAATTTTAGGAATGGGAATTCCATTCCAACTGTGGTTACTGTAAAAAAAACACTCCGAAACGTAATGGATCCATTCCGTTAAAGGCAAACATCATCCTTCAATTAATAAAAAAAAACAAATATTATCCTATAAATTGAGATTACGCTCGACTGCAACAACAATCCAAAACATGATTCAACATGCGATTTAATGCACTCTTTACGATCGTTCTTGATCCTGAAATAGTATCTTCAGGTTCTCCAGTGCAGCTTTGGCAGCACGCTTTTGTGCAATCTCCTTCTTGCCTTCGTAGATGGCACTTCCAATGACGTTTCCATCTACAACTACTTTGATCTCGCTGTTCTCCTTCCATGTGTCCTCGAATTCAAAGGAAATCTTATTCTTCTGACATATTTCATGCAGATGACTAACTGGATGCTTCTGAAATGTTTCCATATCAATGAAGGACGATTTCGCCAACTTTTTAAATACCTGTTGATCAATGAAATGTATGCATGGGTGATATAACGATACAATAAAAAAAGCTTGTCGCCATATACTGATTTTATTACTGTGTTTGTTTTCCTTTCTTACTGAATAGATACGCATACCTCCCAGACCACATTAAGATTATAATTGCTGTCAATGAAGATCCCTCCTATCAATGATTCCACAATGTTGGCTAGGACCTTTGGCGAATCGACAAGACCGCTTGAATGCATGGGAAACCGTGCCATCTCGTCTTTGTACATATCAATCTTATTCAAAATCAAGAAACATGATAGTTTTCATGTTCAAGTCAAACTTTTATGATAAACAACAAAGGGTTCGGGGGGAAGTTACCTTGGATTGAATCAAGGGGAGCTTGTGGCGAAGATGCTCGTGGAGGCCGGTCTCCAATGCGATGCATGCAAGCCTCTCGGTGCTGACATTTGCGGAGCACAATTCCGTGAGACGTCCGGGGGAAATGTCAGGATACATAGTGTAGAAATATATAGCCACCACACATCCGAGTACGCTGTCACCGATGAACTCAAGACGATGGTATGTAGGGCCAATGGAGGGATAATAGTAGGAGTAATGCGTGAGTGCCTCGTTCAACAACTCCCTGTTATTGAAGTAATAGCCCAAAATTCTCTCTACCTTTTCAAAATTAACCGCCATTTTCTTGCACTCCTCTGAATCACATGTGATTTCTCCTTCATTAATGCTGGTGGTTGCCATATATATATATATATATATATATATATATATATATAGGGATTTTATCCAATGAGCACTAAGCCCATTAGGAAGTTGATGAGCACCCGATCCCATCCATCAATTTTAAATTCGACGCCTGCGATCATAACTACTCTTAACCCAGTATGTGGTTTTGAAATCTTTTACATTAGGAAAGTGATTATGGTGGATATTTCTCTCTCATTATTCTCTCACCATTAAAATAGGAAAGCAAAACTATTTTCCTTTTTTAACGCATCTATTCATCTACATTCTCACGACTACAATGAAATCCTTACGAATTCAATGGGTACGCATGGAAACGGGAGATGCAAATGTCAAGAACAAGAGCCCCTCTGGCAACGGCAATGCTTCTTTGTGCTCCAGGTACATAGGATTGTACGACTTGCATTCCTTTTATTAACGAATAGTTTCATGTTATCATCTAGAAGTTCTGGTTAGATTGCTTGAATTCCAAATGTTAAAATTTTGCGTATAACTTGACACCTTGTTTTGTAGGTTTCCTGTGTAAGTGAAGATTACAAATGATAGGTATACGCTTGATCTGAAATCCAACAAGGACCTTTAAAAAAAATAAGAATAGTTTCAAGAGCTTGGAAGCTTAGTACCACACATTATGGTGGTGCTTAATGTCGCACCTAGTGGAGGTATCACCACCACGGGCAACGTCAACCTCCATACAACAGTTCCTCGCGCAACTCATCCATCTTCAATCGCCCCTAGCAACGCCAATGGCAGTCAATATGGGTTCCCCATCTCGGAACCCTAGATGTTCATGAGAAAGAAGTGTACTCTATGCCTATTTCAGATCTTACGGATTCAAAAGTGAACTGTTTTATATGCAGAGAAGTTGTAGTATTGAAAGAATAGAGTTGTATTTTTTCGTAGCAGTAAGAAATAACAAATCATCAACAATTCCTATATGTTTATTTGTTATACAACAAATAGTAATACATTAGTAAATAGTAACATATCATCAGTAATTTTTATTCAATCAATAGTAAATAATAACACGTTCAGTAACTTACATGCTTTTTACTTGTTATGCAGTCAATAGTAACACATTAGTAAAAAGTAACATAGCATCAGTATTTTTTATTCACTCATTAGTAAATAATAATACAACATTAAGTAATTTATCCCTATAATAATGACACAACATCTGTAACATTGCAATAGTAAACAGTAACATATCAATAATAGTTTTGATTTGTTCAGTAATAAATATAATAAGGTCAATGGGAATAATTGAAGACCGGTAACATCTAATATATTGTAGGTAACACTTGCAATGGAATATGTAACTTTGTATAAAAACCTACATGGAATTAACTTTTGTATTTATTTCAGTAACTCAATGTGAAGCAAAAGTAATTTGTTGGGATACTTAAGTAACTAAGCTAATAGATTTGTATTAGTAAGAATCATTGAAAGACAAGTAACATCCAATAAATAACAAGTAACTTATATAAATATTATCAGTAACTTTGTGCAAATAAAAACATATATGAAAAGTAACTTTGTATTTATTTCAGTAACGTTTGTAATGGAATCAGTAATTCTTTATAAAAAATACACGAAAAGTAATTTTATTTTATTTCAGTAACTCAACGTAAAGCATATATATTTCTTGAGCTACTTAAATAACTTAGCTAATAGATTTGTATCAGTAAGAATGATTGAAGGACAATTAACACCTAATAAATAGCAAGTAACTTATGCAAATGTTATCAGTAACACAAACAATCACAACTCAAAACTCCGTACGTATTTTGTATTAGTAACTTATACAGATGTTATATGTAATGTGGTAAATAATAATACGTTAGTATTAGTGTTTTTTATCCGCTCATTAGTAAATACTAACATAACATAAGCAATTTATCTCTATAATAATGGCACAACATAAGTAACATTGCAATAGTAAATAGTAACATATCAGTAATAGTTTTGATTGGTTCAGTAGTAAATAATAATACGTCAGTATCATAATATCGGTAACTATTAATATAGCATTAGTATTTTTATTTAGACAGTAGTAAATAATAACACAACATCAGTAAATTATTTCTATAACAATGACACAATATCAATAATATTTATAATAAAGTATTTATGAAGTTGCCTAATATAAATCAAATGCCTCTTCAGAATCTTCTTAAATAGGTATGAATTATGTTACTCATTTTGCAAACATTTAAAAATGGAAGCAATGAAATACCTTTTTTGTAAAACCATTCGGTGGTTTTCATTCAATAAATAACATCTGTAGATAAGAAATGAATGGCTCAGATCGCGTGCTCATTAGGTTGCTAATGGGCACATGGCTCATTGGATAAGCTCCCTATATATATATATATATATATATATATATATATGGTAAAATGGGGCTGCCCCCAGGGAGTAGCCAACTTGGCTACTATCACCCCTATTTTTCCGTCATTTTTTTTATTTTTTTGGAAAATAAAAATTTGTATATTCATCACTATATCCCTCTCACATTCTATTAAAATTTCGTCAGAAACAGAGACTCCTAAGCCCCCCATCCAGATGCCATTTTTTTAACGGTCGCAGGATTTTTTAAATCGACCATGTTTGGATGGAGGCCGTAGGAGTCTCTGTTTCTGATGAAATTTTAATAGAATGTGAGAGGGATATAATAATGAATATACAAATTATTATTTTCCAAAAAAAATAAAAAAATGAGAGAAAAATAAGGGTGGGAGTAGCCAAGTTGGCTACTCCCTGAGGGCAGCCCCATTTACCTCATATATATATATTAAGGTGCTGACATTGACCAAGTCCAACACATTGACCAAGTCAAGTTGCCTAGGAGGAGACAACTTTTTTTAATGTTATTTTAGGAATTTGGATGGCACGCCTTCTTGGTTTATTTATTCTAAGTGGTGCACACCTCTTCTAATATTTGGAGTTTAATTTCGGTGCGACGTTACCATGAATGATTGCTAATCAAAAATAATATTGAGTTTATTTTAAGCCAACAATATTTATTATATGAGATTTTTACCCGGCAGATCTTATAATCTTTTCCAATTACCTCTACGATCTTTGAAACATACTAATTCCTCCCCTACAGATTTTTACCTCTACGATTTTTACCCCGATCCTGTAAAGTTGCTAACCCTTATCCTACAGACCTCGTGGTTAACTCCCGTTCATTTATCCGTTAAAATTAACCAGATTCCGTTATTTCTTTTACATTATACCCATTTTGTTTATTAAATTTACATTGAGTGCCACTCCATGATCCCCTGCCGCCGATGGAGTCCCCCGGCCCCCGGCGATGCTGCTCCCTGCAACCCCCCCCACCCCGGCGCCCAAGCTCCCTGTCCCCTGCCGTCGATGGAGTGCCCCCCTGCAGCAGCCTTCTGTCCCCAGCGGGCATCCACTCCGGGAACCCGCTCCCTTCGTCCATGCGGAATGCGGCGTGATCCTCGTCCGCATTTTCGAGCAGCCTGCGGTTGCCCGTCCTGGCGACCTCGGCGGCGATGCCACCGTCGGTGAGATTGCGGATCATGGCGAGGGAGTTGCTGCACATTTGGGATATGTGGGTCACGCCCTCCAGGACGGACGCGCGCAGCCGTCGGCAGACGGAGTCGTGCGAGAAGCCATCGAGGCAGGACTCCTGGTTGGTCATGGCGACGCTCAGGAGTATCTTCAGGTCATTCGCGTGCTGGGTAATCTAACCAATTTACCCCCGTCAGGATTTTTATTATTTTGGCTAATCCTAACCATTCGATGGTAAATTGGTTAGATTAACTCAAGACTAACCCAAGTATTTAACTCAGATATAGTTAAAATTGACAACAGGGTTTGTTGGGTAAGACGGGGCAAGTTTACGAGATCGGGGGATGAATTAGAATGTTTCAAAAGTCGTAAAGGTAATTGGAAAAGATTATAGGATCTACCGGGTAAAAATCCCTTATTATATCTATCAATATTCTCATTCCAATCGCATTTAACAAAATATGAGGTGAATTGACATCCTTAGTTTTTCTATATGAATAATTTGATGGACCTGTTGAATTGACTCGAATACAAAATTTGATGATATAGCACGTTTACGCGTAAAGGTATTACAACAAAGTGTCGAAGGATGGGAGAGTTGACCATTCTTTAGACCGAGAAAAAAGAAGGGTGCTTTTGGTTATCAGGTTATTCGTTAACTCAATTTACCTTCCTCCATTTTTGAGTTGGAGTTCCATCACAAATCAATATGACATCACATTACATTTCTTATTCGAACCCTCTCTAGTTCTCATAACTATCCAAACAATACTATTCATAGGAGATTACCCAACTCACCCAATCCCAGCAACCAAACAAACCCTTAAGCACCGAACCGCGAGGCTCACTAGCCTCTTCTATGGCGAGGGGGGTGGATAGGGTCTTTTTTCCATCCAGAGAAGTATGAGTTAGAGATGTCAATAGGTCGGGTTCGTCATGGATTTTAGTATTCCTAAACCCATACATATTTATAAAATCACCACCCAAACCCACCTAACAGGTAGTTCTAAGTGGATATCCATATACCCATCGGGTATGGACACATTTGATATAAAATCAATTTTTAAACTAACCATTCATACAATATATTCTTATAAAATGATAACAAAAGTATGTTATATATAAACCTCACATGCATACATTCAACGTAGAGTCAACAATACATCAATTAAAGGTATAAATTGTTTGAGGACACATATTGAATGAATTATTGAAGATGCACACCACTTGACATTTGGTTTGCGGGTAACACATGATGTGTAGGGTCCATGTAGGGACATCAAATATATGCAACATATGTGCGTGGAATGGAATATCATGTATTTATATTAGTCGGATGGTTTGTTCATATTGGATTGAAAATATGTGTATGTTAGAGAAAACAAAAAGATAATTGAAGTTGAATTAGTGAATGATGAGAGAATATAATGAGACTTTTATATAGATGAGTTGAAAACAATTATATATTGGCTAGGTTGGACTAGCTTAATAACATTAAACATATAAGCACACATACACACATATATGTATATGTACATGCACATGCACATGTATATATATATATATATGTATATGCACATGTATATGTGTACTTAAACGTATTTGGGTTCAAGTACCCATGAGGGAATCCCAAATTCGAATGTATACTCGTATGAATAGTAAGTTTCAAATTCAAACCCATATAAAATTAGACGGGACGGGTTTTGGGTCATTAAATGGAGCGGGTTCAAGTCAGGTACCCAATTGATACACCGAAATTGACATCCCTAGCATGGGTCGAAAACCGTTCTCTTTTTCAAAAAAATTATAACCTCTTTGAAATGATGGTAATTACTCTTTCTTTAACTAGAAACTATGGTCAAACTGGTCCCATCCTCGTGTCAAACACTCATATCAAATTTAGACAATTCCAATTAATCCATTTTTTGCATTATTTCCGTAACAATGTATAAAAAAATAAAAACATTACAAAATAAACTCGCATATATTAATAGGAACTGAAGCCTAATTTCCAATATCTCATATTCTGGATTTTATATCTCATGCATATAGACTCCAAAATTGATCCTAGTCACCTTTAAAATTCAACACTAAAAATATCAAAAATATTAAAAATATTTGGGTCGAGTCGGGTTCATCCGTGAAAAATCAGTTGTAGAACCTATTATACAATTGTATTTACAACTTGTATACTTAATTTATATTGAGCACTCATGAACTTTTTTCATGTGGTCAATTTGATTTATTATCTTGTATGTCTTATTTTCTTCTAAAAATATAAAAACTAATATTTTAAAATAAAAAATACAAAAAATACATTCTTAGTTCATAGTTTAAGTGACCTATGATCAAACTTAATTTTTTATTTTCTATCTAGTGTGTATGATAAAAATAAAGATCAATAAAGTATGGGCACGCTTCTAAACTAGTGTATAAATATAACAAAATATAAAAGATATATAGCATTATCAATAAAACAAACATAAAATCATGAAATCCAAAAAATCAAGCATATAATACCTATTCAAATGATCTTTAGTTACTATCTCTAAAAAAGAACTTGCAAAAAAATTGACTTAAAAAAGAACTTGCAAAAAAATCCCTTCTATAAAACACACATGTCTCAAAATTTTGAGCAAGTTTCATGTTTGGACTTTACTGATTAGACATACTTTTTTTTGAAAAAATTTATAAGATTTTTACATCTTTGGAATCTTTAGGGAGAGTCATGTATGGCGCTCCCTTTTTTTCTTCCACCATTTGTCTGGGGTAAAGCATAAATTTGCGCATTGTTGAACCCTCTTCTCCCTCGATAAAGACCTTTAAAACTTCGACCAACCTCTGATCGACATTCCTCTCGTCTCTCTCCCTCACACGATTCCTAACCCTACCTAATCATAAACTTGCTCATCGTTGAACCCTCTTTTCCCTTTATAAAGACACTATGAACTTTGATCAACCGTCGATTGATCCCTCTCATTTCTCTCCCTCATACGACTCCCAACCCCACCTACCTCGTACCTTTAACCCCATAAATTCCATCGAAACAAACCCTCGTCTTCTTTGCAACCATAAAACTCCCCACCACCTCCAGCGAGCTGGATGACAAGGAGTCGAGGCAAGAACCTAGAGGTGCAAGGAGAACAAGGGATGGATGAGCTCACGAGCAAGGTCCTGAGCACCTCACCATGCTCATAAACCCAATAGAGCTTTGGGTCTAGCTTCCTTTCAATCGATCGAAGGAGAGGCCATCAAAGCGAGATTCATGCTCCTTTTCAGATTGATTCATAGAACTTCCTTCATTGTTTTTGCAGCTTATCTCATGCTCTAATATAACCCTCAACCAAATCCATTGTTCATTGTCTCCATCACTCTAATTCTGGAGTACTATGCCAAAATCTATCCACTCCACGTCTGTCCATCGTCCACTCCAGACCCTCTTGTTCGAATAATTGAAGTGATTATCGATAGGGAAATAGTCATATTCGATCCAGATCTGTTTTCAAAACTCTAACTGTAACAACTACTACAATGACCTACCTTAAGGTCTATTATCTGACCAACCCGTTTTACGCGTAAGCTTTCTGCTTCATCAATTTTTATATTAGCCATTCCAATATAAATAATCAAATCTTTTATATCAAGAAATTAATCAAAACTAATAAATTGTGTTCATTTGAACACACACTACAAGAAAAATGACTTGTGGTCACAGAATGTAGCTACGGAAACTTGTGGCCACGATAATTGTGTGGTCACTAATTTTTCGTAGCTATAATTCTGTGGCCAAAGTCTTCAAAGATGTAAATGTCATAACTGTGGTCACGACAATTTCTGTGGCTACTTGTAGTGGCTACGACATATTCGTGGTCAAAGAACTCTCGCAACGAGACTTGTAGTTACGACTACATGCCACGAAATGCTGTGGCCGAACCCAATTCCGTGACCACAAACTCCACATCTGTGAGCATAGTTCTGTGGCAACAACTTATTTTCCTTATAATGACACTAAAGCTTAAATAACACTCTCATAGGTATAAATATATTTGATCAAGAAAATTTTCTACATAATAATGTGTATTTGGAGAGACGTGCACACCACTTGCTTAAATAATGATTGGTACATTTATCATACAATGTCAAATAAATATTTTTCGAGTCAAATACTTGGATCTAATTTTCGTTTTAAAATCGTGTATAGATATCAAGGAACCACAATCAAAACCTCTCATAGAAGAAAATATGTCTGACCATGTTAAGGAAGAGGAACTAATGGTAGAAATAGATCGGGAAGTAGATGAGGATGAAGAGATCATGGCGGCGAATTTTGAGAAGGTGGAGAAGATATTAGGGCATTGCTTCAGAGATAGGGAACTGGTGACTGAGGCCATCACACATTCCTCTTACTACTATCCTTCCACCGGCCGCACGTATCAGGGGCTTCAATTCGTCGGTAACAACGTACTCGGGTGCGCGGTGGCTAGACATTTCTTCACGATGTATCCCGATGCCTCGCCCGGAGATCTCACGACGCTGCGCTCCGCGAACATCGACAACGAGAAGCTCGCACGTGTCTCGTTAAAGTGTGGCCTCTACGAGCACCTCCGACACAAGTGCTCCGTGACTCAATCCAAGGTTACGTTGCACGCCTTCTTGAGTTTCTTGTACTTGATCACCATCAAAGGTCTCGTTTGCTTGTGTTTGTATTAGATTGATCTGTTCAAGGAGGAATCGCTGCGGTTTCCCGCTCCTTCGCGAGGGCTCGTCGATGAGCCGAAGGTGCTAGCCAACATGGTGGAGTCCTTGATAGGAGCGATCTTCATCGATAGCGATTATAATCTGGACACTGTCTGGGATGTATGTAGATGTGAAGAAACATTTCTTGATGATCTTCATATTATTCACTAACGATGAGATTTCTACAGGTATTTAGAAGATTGACAAAGTCTTCATTGATCAATCTGGAAACAATTCAGAAACATCCAGTCAGTCAGCTGCAAGAAATCTGTCAGAAGAATAAGATTTCGTTGGTGTTTGTGGACACGTGGAAGGAGAACAGCGAGATCAAAGTGGTCGTAGATGGAAACATCGTTGGAAGTGCCATCTATGAAGGCAAGAAGGAGATTGCACAAAATCGTGCTGCCAAAGTAGCAGTGGATAATCTGTTAGTAACATTGCAAGAACAAGGAAGATCATAAAGAATACGAAGGACGTTTTGGATTGTTGGTAAAGTCAACATAATCTTAATGTATAAATAGTTGCTTCAACATTTGTCTCCTGTAAGAGTTATTTTGTGTTCCTCGACGTCAAAAGTAAAAAAAAATCTGCTTCTTTATTATATATAGTATATTGGAGGCCTTGGTGTTAGCCAGTCCGTAAGATTGGCAATCTCTGTAATGACACTATTCATTTCACTATAGGAAATGAGACCTTTCGGGATGAGAATATGCGATGGTCCACGACCGACAGTCCCCTTTAGCACCTATATGGGACGGTCATTAAGTGATCATCCCCTATGCCGTCAGTCTAGGTGACGGGCATAGAGATATCTGTTGTAAACAGGATCACCAATGCATATGTTAAACAAGAAAATATCGGATCCAAATGAATTAACAGAGAAACAATACCGAATAAAATTACATTAAACGTATGTTTCCCAATCATTATCCGATTATACAATGCAAACATGAACCGATTAACATAACAGAAACATAAACACGGGCATGATCCAGAAAGGGTAAAGCAACAAACATATTGCGGCAAACAAAATAAAATAAAGATCAGTTTAGAAGTCACCGAAGCGTCCATGAAATGGACTGTCCTTAGAGAAGATATCGCCCCCTCAATACCGGTGCGTAGGGTACTGGCGATCTGCTCCCAGGATACGACGGCTCACGATCGTCGTCGGCGCACACCAACGGGATCGTCCTCGATTGTACCTCAGAGAACTGCAGCCGAGAGATGAAGAGGAAAAACGTTCGTCCGCGAGAGGAAGAACCAGAGAGAGAGACGGCGTGAGAGAGGTTTTTCTTGCGAGTGAAGAAAAACCGCGTCGGGTGAGGGATATATATAGAGGGGCTCGCGTGCCCTAGCGCGCGGTTACCTTTTGTTTCTGAAAACGCGTCCCGAAAACACAGTCTTTCGGATCCCAAAATCGCACCCATAATGGCGAGTTGAATTCCCATTTAAGTCGACTTACCAAATTAATCGTGTGATTAATTTAATCGACTTACCAAATGAAAACCACAGCAAAAGTATCGAGATCCGAATTGACTCTCTCCCGAGCCCGAGCCCGAGCCGGAGCCGGAGACTTGGTCTGATTTGTATGTGTCTCCTTGTTTTCTGATTGAACTTTGAACTCTTGATCTTGGCAATTGTGGTCATATTATCACAATGTACCGAGATCGCAGGAACATGCTGACCTACCATGGGAATTTCGGACAGAAGTTCCCTTAGCCATTCAGCCTCAATTCCAGTGGTATCCAAAGCACACAGCTCGACCTCAAAAGTGGATCGAGCTAGAATGGTCTGTTTCACAGAACTCCACGAGACTGCACCGCCTCCAAGGGTAAATACATACCCTGTAACACCATTATTCCCAGACTCCTCTATTTTCCCTATCCAGCTTGCATCACTGTATCTTTCTAGTACAGATGGATGTCTACCATAATGCAAACTAAGGGAAATAGTTCCCTTCAAGTACTTCAGTACTCGATCCAGAGCCTCCCAGTGAGTACGGTCAGGACAACTAGTGTATCTACTCAGCTTTGCAACCGAGAATGAAATATCAGGTCTCGTGCAATTTGCAAGATACATTAAACTTCCTATCACTTGTGAATACCTTAGCTGGGCTACAGGTACTCCACTTTTATTCTTAAACAACGTTTTGGAAGAATCAAAAGGAGTGCTTACAGCTTTGCAATCTTGATATCCAAATTTCTCAAGTACCTTCTCAACACAGTGAGATTGAGAAATTACAATCCCATCAACTGACCTTATCAGTTTGAGACCCAAGATCACATCAGTAACACCCATGTCCTTCATCTCAAACTTGCTACTCAAGAAAGCCTTAGTCTCATTAATAATCCTCATATGTGATCCAAACAATAATATGTCATCAACATATAGGTACAAGACAATACACTCATCACCTTTCACTTTGGAATAGACACACTTGTCGGATTCATGAACCTTAAAGCCACATGACAAAATAGTTTTGTCAAATTTTTCATGCCACTGCTTTGGTGCTTGTTTCAATCCGTAAAGGGATTTGACAAGCTTGCAAACCTTTCCCTCATTCCCAGGAGTCACAAGCCCATCAGGTTGATTCTTATAGATCTCTTCCTCAAGATCGCTATGCAAGAAGGCGGTCTTCACATCCATCTGGTGGATAGAGAGATCATATACAGATGCCAATGCTATGAGCATCCGGACTGTGGTCATCCTAGTCACAGGGGAATAGGTATCAAAGTAATCGATACCTTCCTTTTGCCTAAAGCCCTTGGCAACTAATCTGGCTTTGTATTTTTCAATTGATCCGTCAGGTCTAAGCTTTCTCTTAAACACCCACTTGCACCCAATGGTAGAGCACCCTTTGGGTAAATCAACCAACTCCCAAGTCCCATTAGCCATAATGGAATCCATCTCAGATTTGATGGCTTCCTTCCATTGTTTTGCTTCAGATGAAGCCATGACTCCCTTGTAACTTGGTGGATCACCCTCGATCTGGTAGACAACGAAGTCGCTACCCAGATCCTTGGCTATCCGAGGTCTTTTACTCCTCCTTGGCTCATTCTCTTCAGAAAGATCATTGGGTTCAGGTTGTCTCAACCCCCACATTTGATATCCTTTCCACTTGATCTGGAATAGATCCTGATGTAGAGGCGCCCTCAATGGTCAGATTCTGAGGAATCCCAGTCTTCAATGGGAAGACATCCTCAAAGAAGGTAGCATCACGGAGTTCAACAATAGTGTTGACATCTATGCCCGGTATCTCGGACCGAATTACCAAGAACCTATATGCATAGCTATTTTCTAGGTAACCTAAGAAGACCGCATCAACAGTTTTAGGACCAAGTTTCTTTCTCTTGTGTTCTGGGACTAAAACCTTAGCGAGACAGCCCCACACTTTGAGATATCTTAAACTCGGTTTCCTATTTCTCCAAAGTTCAAAGGGACACTTTTCCATATGTCTTGGAGGCACCCTATTCAGAATATGGCAAGCCGTATTAAAGGCTTCTCCCCACATATAGGTTGGAAGTCCAGAACTTTGTAGGAGAGCATTGATCATGTCAGTTAAGGTTCTATTTTTCTGTTCTGCTATCCCATTTGATTGCGGTGAATATGGGGCCGTAACTTCATGAACTATGCCAAATGATTTGCATTGTTCATCAAATAAGTTAGAGGTATATTCACCTCCTCTATCTGACCTAAGGCGTTTAAGCACTTTTCCTGTTTGTGTCTCAGCCTCATTCTTAAAAATAAGAAATTTCTCTAAGGCTTCATCCTTGGTTTTCATTAGATATACATAGCAGTATCTACTGCCATCATCTATAAAGGTGATAAAGTATTTCTTATTGTCTCGGGTCAACACACCATTAAACTCACAGATATCCATGTGCAAAAGATCCAAGATCTCACTATCTCTAGAGACAGACTGAAAAGACTTCCTAGGTGTCTTAGCTTGCACACATATCTCACATTTTTGAGTTTTATCAATAGTGTGTTTAGGGATTAACTCTAAATTCATCATTCTTTTAATTGAATTTAGGTTTACATGTCCCAATCTACAATGCCACAGATCACAACATTCTAGATTATTTACAACATGAGACACAGAATTAGAACATTCAGCATTCAAAACATTCACTTCATTAATGTTTACTGAATCACATCTAATTCTAAATAACAAATCAAAATCAGCCAAATAGCCTTTTCCATAAAAAATGCCATGTCTCAGAATAACAACTTTATTACATTTAAAGTTTAATTCAAAACCATTTCTAACTAAAATGAGCCGGATAAAACATTCTTCTTGATGTCAGGAACATGCAGCACCCTGTGCAACGTCCAGACACGTCCAGAGGAGAACCTCAAGTTGACTTGTCCCGACCCTAGCACCCTGGCTGCAGAATCGTTCCCCATCTTCACAGTCCCACCGCTGCAGGTCTGATAAGAAGAAAACAATTTTCTGTCAGAACATATATTTACATTGGCTCCCGTATCCACGAGCCACTCATTTGGATCATGGATATGGTATAGTTCAGGTTTTACAGAGACATACCCCTCTCTAGCCCCGAGTCCCATAGTGATCATGTTCACTTGTGGACTCCCATCTGTAGCCTTAGGTTGAGCCTTCAAGGACGGACAGTCCTTCTTCCAATGGCCAACCTGATTACAGTGCCAGCAGGGTTTATTCTTTGCCTTTTTCTGGATCTTGCCCTTTGGTTTCATTTTATTGTTATTAGGACCCTTTCCCTTCTTATCCTTGCCCTTCAAGGTCATAAAATTGACCTTAGCCTGAATATCAACAGGAAGCACATGTTTTTGTTTCCTGTGTTCCTCCTCTATGGCAATTGCCACCATCAAGTCATCCATAGAAATCTTCCCCTTTCTATGTTTCAGGGTCATACCGAAGTCTTCCCATGACTTGGGGAATTTCTCTATGATGCACATGACCTGAAACTTCTCTGGAAGTTTCATTTCGGCATCCTCTAAACCATGGAGCAGGAGTAAAAACCCGTGTCCTGTTCAGAAACAGACTTCCCTTCGGCCATGGAAAACTTCAAAAATTTGGCTACGGAGTATTTCTCAATACCGAGATCTTCGGTGTTATACTTCCGGTCCAAGTCTTCCCATAGCCCCTTCGCAGTCTGCGTGGATGAACAGTATACGTCAAACAACGTGTTGGACAGAGCCAACAAGATGCAACCATAACATATACGGTCGCGTTCCTTCCACGCAGATTGCGCCTTATGGCTATCAGGTGAGGGGTTTTCCATCTCCACCGTAGGACAGTCGGTTTCAAGTATCGAGATTAACCCTATGGTGGTTAACCAGATCTTCATGCGTTGTTGCCAACGCTTAAAATTCTGTCCACCGAATTTTTCAAGCATACCCGTCATATCTACCCTCGATTTAAACATTGTTTCCGACATTCTAGAATCGGTTCGGGATATCTTCTCTAAGATTGTTGTAAACAGGATCACCAATGCATATGTTAAACAGGAAAACATCGGATCCAAATGAAGTAACAGAGAAACAATACCGAATAAAATTACATTAAACGTATGTTTCCCAATCATTATCCGATTATACAATGCAAAAATGATCCAATTAACAGAACAGAAACATAAACACGGGCATGATCCAGAAAGGGTAAAGCAATAAACATATTGCGGCAACCAAAATAAAATAAAGATCAGTTTAGAAGTCACCGAAGCGTCCATGAAATGGACTGTCCTTAGAGAAGATATCGCCCCCTCAATACCGGTGCGTAGGGTACTGGCGATCTGCTCCCAGGATACGACGGCTCACGATCGTCGTCGGCGCACACCAACGGGATCGTCCTCGATTGTACCTCAGAGAACTGCAGCCGAGAGATGAAGAGGAAAAACGTTCGTCCGCGAGAGGAAGAACCAGAGAGAGAGAGACGGCGTGAGAGAGGTTTTTCTTGCGAGTGAAGAAAAACCACGTCGGGTGAGGGATATATATAGAGGGGCTCGCGTGCCCTAGCGCGCGGTTACCTTTTGTTTCCGAAAACGCGTCCCGAAAATGCAGCCTTTCGGATCCCAAAATCGCGCCCATAATGGCGAGCTGAATTCCCGTTAAGTCGACTTACCAAATTAATCGTGCGATTAATTTAATCGACTTACCAAATGAAAACCGCAGCAAAAGTATCGAGATCCGAATTGACTCTCCCGAGCCGGAGCCGGAGCCGGAGCCGGAGCGGAGCGCGCGCGCATGTGTAGTCCTCCATTCCTCCTCTCTACTATTGCTACAAGAGCTTGGGGTGTGGACTCATATATAAGTCCACCAAAAGTTTAGATCTCCAAGGTATGGTACTAAACTTCCACCCAAACTCAACCATGTTTCAAATTTGGGAATTCCCAACTTTCCCTCCAAACATTTGGTTTCCCAATTAAAACCAAATTAATACCAATTGTATTTAATAGATTTTCCAATTAAAACCTATATATACAATTTTAATACAACAATATCATCTCCTTCAGTTGTTAAGCATAAAGAACGGTCGTCGTTGACCGTCCCCATTATTGTGCCTTCCCTCTTTCTGGACGAATATTGGACACTCGAAAAGCCTAGAGGACAGTGTTGACCATCCTCTACACGTTTCTGTCAGCATCACGTATGAATTGAGGGTGAGGTGTTCAGGCCAGAGGGGACGGTCATAAATGACCGTCCCTTCTGTGTCTCCCACTCTCTGAACGAATATTGGGTGCTCAGGAAGCATTAGGGGATGGTTTCGACCGTCTCCTATATACGCTTCTGTCAGCATCACGAATGAGTTGATGGTGAGATGCTCGGGCCGGAGGGAATGGTCGTTGACGACCTTCCATTATGTGCCCCCCCCTTTCTGGATGAAAATATTGGACGTTCGAGAAACCTTAGAGGGTGATTTCGACCGTCCTATATGCTTTTTGTCAGCATCACGGTTTTGACCATCCTATTAAGTAC
Organism: Ottelia alismoides; assembly: GCA_037367405.1. Lineage (NCBI taxonomy): Eukaryota > Viridiplantae > Streptophyta > Magnoliopsida > Alismatales > Hydrocharitaceae > Ottelia > Ottelia alismoides. The sequence continues at coordinate 88,700 of JAZKJV010008605.1, read as the reverse complement.
TAATTATAATTATAAATATCTTTTGTGGGATGAGTGGCATATAATCTTTTGAGGTTCAATTCCTTTTTTAAGCTCACCTTCTTAGTTAGATGAACGCTGGAATCTACAATGTTCGATCTTCCTTTATTTGGAATAATGGTAGTTATGCTAAATTTGAACATTGTTAAATCATGTTGCTAAGTTATATTAAAACGATGCCAAGATTTTTTATAGTTACTTTATGATTTGAATATGATTTTTGTCAATGTCATGATTTGGATTCTAAGGATCTCAACCTAATATATGTGATCCTTATGCTCCGGATGGTTTGAATTGGAGCTATATTGATTCTAATAATCCCAAGACAATTTACATGATATTCTTTATCATGTTATGCTTTATTGGTTCCAACGATTTTTTTTTTCAAGTGATTGAATTGGTGAAACCAACATCTCTTTGATAATCTATTGCAACTCTAATATATCTCTCTTGTAGCTTGTATGTGGTATTTTATTCATTTTTTATGCAATTTATTTTTCTTAGTTGCCGATCCCAAAGAACATCTGGGAATATCGGTGCATCCAAACTTCAAATGCACACGACTAAACAATAACCATTCCACGACAAGATACATGGATTTACGTGAAAAACTCTCATCAGTGTCACGCCGAAAAAACCATGGCATAGAGATCAATTCTACTATGATGGGAGGAATGCAAGAACCTTACGAAGTATTGATGGCTATGTTAACTCTCTTCTAAATACAATATAACCTGAGGAAGTATTAATCATGCTTCTTTGCTTCATCCAAAATTATAGCCCTAACGTAGTTTTTGTAATATCCCGTGCGAAAGTGTATCATCTCAATCCCAGCACAAATGAGTTCAAAACCCAAATAAAAACAGTATACAAATCTTAATATAGGATAGAAAGGTTTCATGGTATATCAACATCTTCTGTTGGAGAATTTCAATAAACAAAGCATCACATTTGGTTGGTGCTAATACCTGTTAATTACAACAGACTGAATTGAAAGATGTGAACAACGATCTTTAAAAGGGGATTTTCACATGCACAAAACATTATATGGCTAAGGAATATGTAGACCTGGTCAAAATGCAGGCCATGCCGGCTCATGGTCCGAACCAAACGGGTCCATGATCCATTTCGTTCTTTTTCCATTGATTTTTTAATGGTATTTAATATGTATAAATGATTTTATTAATACCAACTATACTTTATGTAACTACTATATATAGTTTACATGTTACTTGACATGTAAACTATTGAATTTTATTTAAAACTAGTGTCATGAATGAAAAACTTAAAGCATATCATATTAATATATGTATTATTTGGCATATATTTATATATATTTTTATTTTTTCCAGACCAGGTCAGATTGATCCATACTTAAATCTCCAAACTCAAGCTCGACCCATAAACGGACGGGACGGGTGGTCCCCCAGGTTTAGGAACATGTACATGGACCAGTATATACAAGAGGCCCCACCAGACTGGATCGCGGCTCACAACGGTTCCGTGTGATTTAGAAAAAGGTTGGCCTTCCCACCTCGCCCACATGATCAAGTCCACGCTGCAGTCAGGCCCATCACCCCTGTGGTCGCCAACATCAGCTTCCACTTTGTGGCAGTCACAATTAGCTAGAGAGAGAGAGAGAGAGAGAGGAGCTGCTTGGTGAGACAGCCATGGCGAGACACGACGATCTCCTGGGAATCCTGAGGGTGAAGGTGCTCAAAGGATCGGAACTTGCCATCAGGGACTGTGGGAATACCAGTGATCCCTACGTCGTCGTCAAGATGGGAAAAGACGTAAGCATCGTGATACTATTAATCTGCACCCTCCTCGTATCCCCTGATTTATAAGCTCTGATCCTAGTCCCTCTTTTCATGCTGTTTATACCTTCTATGATCTTGGTCTATTTGTTCCTTTGGGCTTTTTTTCTTGCATTTTCCCATTTATGCTCTTTTATATCCGCACGCTTTGCATTCGTGACGAACCTAATATTTTGGGGTTTTTTTCTCCTATTATTTTTGGGCTCTTTTATAACTTTCTTTTTGATGAAATGGAATGATTATCGTTTGTCGGAAAAACAACTAATAAACCATCAATGACTTCTAAGTGATCTTTTATGGGGTTGAAAATTTAAGTGGTTCTGACATGAAAAGATATGATGGTAAGGCAAGTTATTTCTATTGATTTCAGAAACTGTAAGACTGTTTTGCAGCAAAATGATCTTGAGTTTAACCCATAGATGTGATATTTTGAGTCTGCTATTTTCTAGTTGCAGCGGAACATTCCACTTGAATTTTTGGGATGCTTTGAACAACAATGGGAGTTAGTTTCCCAGGTTGATAGCAACACTTGCAGAGAAAAATTCGCTTAGGCAGCCAATTAGGAATCCTATTCGCTCTATACAGTGATGATTATTTTTTTTGTTAAGTACAGTAAGGAAGCCGCCTCTTCACCTTACGAAAGCCGCCTCTTGAAGAGGCGGCTTAAGCCAAAGCCGCATTCCGCAAAGGCGGCTTCCGCTAGAATATAGACAGAACCAGAGCATCGCCCGACCCCCACGCGCACTGTCCCTGCCCCGACTCCAGCGACCTGCGACCTCCCTGTCCAAAGCCCGACGCCGCCCCAGGCGCCCCCCTCCGGCATCCTCAACTCCCCCGTCCGTCGAAGACTACTCCGTTCACTCCATTGCTACCTAGGGCATCCTCACCCATCATCGGGTTGTCCGACATTGACCTAAGGTGAGCTCCTCATCCCTTTTAGTAACCCTAGTATAAAATTTTATGTGATGTGTGCGTGTACCGATACGTATATGATGTCTACGGATATTTTGTGCTTCTGTCACTACGGAGGAACGATTACGAATTCGGGTACTTATCAAGGTGGACGTATGAAACCGTTGAAGCTAGTTCCAAACATGAAGTTTGATACCCTGTTGGAGAAGATTGTCTCATTATTCCGGATCGAACGTACACACTTTGCTACTTTGAAATTGCTTCACAAAATGGAGGGGAATGGCAGTAGTTATTTGGCGAATGTTGAGTTTGATGATGACATACAAGATGTCTTTGAGTATGCAGGAATGATGGGTTCATCGTACCGTCCAATTTTATATGCAACCCATCAAGATGAATCTTCCCCGATTGTCACCCGAGCATCTTCGCATGTCACCCGTGCATCTTCACCTATAACTCGAGGTCACGGAGTTGCTACCTTTGATATGAATGACACAATTACTCAGGAAATTGATCGCGTGAGCACTGATGAAGACGTGGCTGCGAATGATACCGAAGATGAAATGGAGAACGATGAGGAATCTGAGGAACGCATTGTGTCTGATATACCATTCTATAATGTCCGTGGTGGTGATGGCTACATAAGAAATGACGAGGGTGACTACGATGCTGTAGAGGAACTTAGTCTTCCAGATGAGTTGAGGAACGGGATGACCTTTAAATCGAAAGCTGACTTGGTCTATTCTGTCAACATGTTTCACATCAAGCGTCATTACAATTTTCATGTGCACGAGTCAGATAAGTCGATTTGGGTTGTCTACTGCAGCGAGAAAGAAAGAGGTTGTAAATGGCATTTGCGAGGTTACCGCCGTCCACTAGATGGTCAATTTGTGATTTCTATGGTGGATGCACCCCACACTTGTTTGCATCATGTAGCTAATCAAGATCATCCTCAACTTGATTGTAATTTCATGGCCCAGAAGTTTCTTAACCAGATAAAAATTTCACCATCCGTAAGAGTCGCAGTTTTACAAGGCATGATCTCTGAGGATTATGGCTACATGGTCAGCCGCAGAAGGGTTTGGGATGCTAGACGCAAAGGAATAGAGATTGTCTATGGGGAGTGGGCCAAGTCCTACAATGAATTGCCATACCTTTTCAGGGCATTTGAAACTTCTATTCCAGGTACTGTTACAGATTTGGATACTACAGCTGTTGATTCTGGCCTAGTGTTCGAGAGGGCCTTCTGGGTTTTTGGACCTTGTATCAATGCCTTCAGGCACTGTAAGCCTATAGTTAGTGTTGATGGGACTCACATGTATGGAAGGTACAAGCAGAAGATTCTGATTGCATGTGGATGTGATGCCGCCAATCACATTGTTCCTCTAACTTTTGCATTTGTCAACGAGGAAGATGAACCCAGTTGGACGTTGTTCTTGGAGAGGCTGCGAGTTCATGTTTTTAGGGATCGTCTAGGGCCTATTTGTTTGTTATCTGATCGTGCACCTGGTATTCGTGCAACCCTACGTAATGATGCTGTGCAGTTTCATCCTCCATATGTGTATTGGAGGTTTTGCCTACGTCACGTTGCGAGCAACTTCAATGACGTATTTAAGAATCAAATGATGAAGAAAATGATAAAGCAGGCTGGGAGTGTATACTTGCAGTCCAAGTGGCAGATGTACATGGATAAGTTGAAGGAATGGAAAGAAGATGCTCCCAAGTGGTTTGATACCCATGCTTGTCTGAAAGAGCAATGGACCATAGCGTTTGACGGTGGATACCGATTCGATTATACTGTTACCAACTTTTCCGAGAGCTACAATGCTGTGTTGAAAGATGCAAGGTGTTTGCCAGTTGCCGCCCTAGTGCTGAAAACATATTATAATTGCATTGGTTACTTTTACAAACGACATTCTGAGGCATTCGGGGGTGGAATATCAAACTCCAGCTGTTGAACGCGAGACCGAAGGAATACAACACACTCCACCTGCACCGATGAGAGATAGGCCACATAGCGAGACTGGACCATCGCATTGCCATTCCCCATTACCACCATTGGACTATGATGTCATGATTGACGAAGAAATCTCACAAATTGAGCACATTGATCGTGCTAATCTATTGTCTTCGTTCTCAGTTGAGCCAACTACAACACTTCCTCAAGAAGCCCCATTACATCGTCATTACACACGAAGGAGACGACACATGTGATGTTATATGAGTTGTACTGTAGAATAGTTCTTGTTTCATGTTCATGTAAACAATGTAACTTTTAAACTTCATTAACTGTTAAGCATTTATGTTGAATGTTCCACTTCTGACTTCTGTTAAAGGCATGGAATTCAAATCTTCGTTTATGTTTATGTTGAATGACATGGAAGATTTCCGACCAGGGGCATACGATCAATGTTGATGTTGAGCATATATTTTGCTGGAAAACAGCAAGCCACAGTCTGTGGCTTGCTGTTTTCTGGCTACTCCCATGGAAGCCGCCTTTTAAGGATGCAGCTTTCATATGAAGTCGCGTCTTGAAAAGGCGGCTTCCTTTGGCAGAAGCCGCCTATTCAAGATGCGGCTTCCATACGACACTTAACAAAAAAATTTCCCCACCGTATACGGCGAAAAAGACTTCTGACCAGGGGCATACGCGAATTTTCCTCAACACTTGCACATTAATGTTGGTGGTTAACAACAACCTGCCTTTGGGGTTAATTCCCAATGTGTATTACAGCACTAGGTGCTGCTCAAATGTAGCATGGTCCAAACCCGGCCCATTAAAATCTGAGTTGGGCTTGGCCTTGGACCTACAAACAAAAAAAATTGGGCTTTGGCCCGCTCGAGAACCCTATGGACTCGTTTGGATACTGGGTTATCCCTAGGGTAACCCGGTTTATCCCATGTTTTCATGGGTCATGCCTAGATTGGATTTCCATCATATATCAATGTGACATCGCATCACATTCCTTATTCCAACCCTCTAACAATCATCATAACCATCCAAACACCTACTATTCAACCCACCTCAACTCAATCCATCTCAACTCTTGAACCAAACGAACCCTATATGATTAGTAGGCTTGGGCTTGGATCATATATTGCATGTAAGGGTTCGGCTCGATGTTCATCTCTAACTCCACCGTTAATTGTCCCCGAAGACTATATGCTCTCTTTCATGATAGCAACATTAAGGGACGTCCATTGGATTCTCCAAAGAAAAACTAGAATATGAAATGGCTCATCTCAGATTTCAAATGTATCCTATAGATTAGTTTATCCAAAGCATCCGAAATAAATAGGAAAATTATCAAGCCCAAATTGACTTTAGGGAGCAGGTGTACACATATGACCTTCTATCCGCCTCTTTGGCTTTTTGGTAAGAGCTTGATGTGGTGGAGGGGGGTGGAGGCATATGGTTTGAGCCAAGCAATATGGCATTATCTTTCTTCCTATTGATTCACTAATGCTTTTGTTGAGTAAACATATTCACATGACTAAACAATAATCGATCCAAATTGAGACACACTAATTTACAATGAAAAATCCCACCAGTGTAACTCAGAAATATCATGAGCAAAGAGATAATCAAATCCACTATGATGGGAGGAATACAAGAACCCTTTAGGTAGTGTTTGGCTACCGGGTTACCCTCCCCTTAGGGGAGTTTACCCCCCTTAACCCACATCCCCCTCTCTCCCCGTGGGCCGCACTTTATTCCTTTTTTAAAAAATTAAATAAATCAATTTTACATCATCAATCCTATTAAAAAATAATATATTATACTATCATATCATAATAAAAAATATGAACTACTCCAATTCTACTCACTTTTCCAAACTTCAATACAATCACATCACAATAACAACTCACTTTTTCAAACTTCAATACAATCATATCACCCCGAACCCACTTCTAATTACCCCTAGTTTAACCCTCTATCCAAACATCAAAATCCAAAAACAAGTTATCCTCTACCAGTTTAACCCACCTTAACCCGCCAACCAAACACACCTTTAGGGTGCGTTTGGTACGCGGGTTAAGACGGGTTAAACTGGTAGAAGGTAACCCGTTTTTGAGTTTTGGTGTTTGGATAGAGGGCTAAACTGGGGGTGGGTTTGTTGTGATATGATTGTATTGGAATTTGAAAAAGTGAGTAGTTATTGTGATGTGATTATATTGAATTTTGAAAAAGTGAATAGAAGTGGAATAGTTTATACTTTTTATATGATATGATGGTATAATATATTATTTGTTGATAGGATTGATGATGAAAATTGATTTATTTAATTTTTTTTAAAAGGAATAAAATGGGGCCCACATGAGAGAGAGGGAGGGTGGGTTAAGGGGGGTAACCTCCCCAAACCCACCGGTAACCCGGTAGCCAAACACTACCTTAGGGTCTATTTGGTTACATGGATGGAATGGGTTGGGATAACCTCCTCTGAATTGTAGATGTTTGGATGGCCATGAGGATTGGTAGAGGGTTGGAATAAGGAATATGATGTGATGTCACATTGATTTGTAATGGAAGTCAAACCCAGGATTGACCCAGAAATGTAGGGGGTAAATCGGGTTACCTTGGGGTAATTAGGTAACCAAACGAACACTTAGAGTGCGTTTGGTATGCGGGGTAGGGCAGGTTAAACTGGTTTTTTGCGTTTTGGCGTTTGGGTAGGGGGTTAAACTAGGGGTGGGTTTGAAGTGGGTTTATTATAATATGATTGTATTGAAGTTTGAAAAAATATGTAGTTATTGTCATGTGATTGTATTGAAATTTGGAAAAATGAATGGAAGTGGAGTAGTTTATAATTTTTATATGATATGATGGTATAATATATTATTTTTTGATTGAGTGGATGAAAGAGAATTGATTTATTTAATAAAAAAAGAGGAAATGTTGGGCCCACATTAGAGAGAGAAGAAGTGAGTTATGGGGGGTAGGGGAGTTTACCCAGCAACCGAACGACACCTTAGGGGGTGTTTGGATAGTGGGTTTAGGTGGGTTAAACTGGTTGCAGGTAACCCATTTTTGGGTTTTGGTGTTTGGATAGAGGGTTAAACTGGGGGTGGGTTAGAAGTGGGTTTATTATGATATGATTGTATTGGAGTTTGAAAAAGTGAGTAGTTATTGTGATGTGATTGTATTGGAGTTTGAAAAAGTGAGTAGAAGTGGAGTAGTTTATATTTTATAGATGAGATGATGGTATAATATATTATTTTTTGATAGGATTGATGATGTAAAATTTATTTTTTTAATTTTTTAAAAAGGGAATAAAGTGGGGCCCACGAGGTGGGAGAAAACTTGGGTTTGGATAGTTAACCCACCCCGGGGGTGGGTTAAACTGATATCCGAACACACCCTTAGAGAATATTGGTGGTTGTGCCACCTCTCTCTCCGAAAGACATCAATATAAGATTGACATGCATATTAATGTTTAGGATTAATCCAAAAAAACCATATGCAACACAGATCACAAACACCAAATCGTTCCTAAGAACTCCCCTTAGAGAGACAAGACCCCCACATTACCAACACACAAGGGGCTGACGTGCCAGTCCCAAGATACTCAGTCCCACGCTCGTATACAATGCGTACCGTGCTAGAGCGTCCTCGGAAGTCACCCACATGGAAAGAGAAGAGAAAGCATGAGAGAGATGTTTGTGACCTTAGAACACGACTTAAAACATGCATTTAATTCGTGGTGGATAGTTACACATCGTGGGTGAAAAGAAAGGGACAAATAAATGATGCATCCGAAAATAAAATGTGGCTATAGATCAATCCACAACCTGCACTCAACCCGACATGGCGGGCGCACACGCGCATGTGTGGTAGTCCAAAATCCCCCATGTTTTGATCCCAGACTGATTTCAGGACTTCTCATATATGAGACATAAGACAATATTTTCTCTCCCGACGTGGGACTAAAAAACTCCCCAACATAGTTGAAATATTGAATCGCAGGAAATAAGATACATTAATACAGTTTGATATTGACTATTAAATTGTATCAAACATCTAATTAATTACCAAACTAATTCCAACAGGTTGAAGGCATGTCCAACAACTTCGATTGGAGAATTTCAATCAACAAATTAGCACCTCCGTTGCCGTTAATTACAACGAACTATGAGTTGAAAGATGCAAATCATGATCTTTAAAAATGGGAGGTGTACATCCCGAATCATTGTATCGTCCAGGTGTACCAGGAATACGTATATCGACCAGTATATAGAAGGGGTCCACCTTGCGGTCATGAAAAGGACCAGGGTCACGACTCACCGGTCCATGTATAATTTGTGGAAAGATTGGCCTTCCCACCTCAACCACACGTTCAAGTTCACGCTGCAGTCAAGTTTTTTGGTTGTCAAAACTAAGCTCCACTTTGTGGCAGTCACAATTATCCATAGAGAGAGAGGGAGCTGCTTGGTGAGACGGCCATGGCGAGGCACGACGACCTCCTCGGAATCCTGAAGGTGAAGGTGCTCAAAGGATCGGAACTTGCCATCAGGGACTGTGGGAATACCAGTGATCCCTACGTCGTCGTCAAGATGGGAAAAGACGTAAGCATCATGATACTATTAATCTGAACCCTCCTCAGATCCCCTAATTTATTAGCTTTCATGCTGTTTACTTGCATTTTTCCTATTTATGTTTTTTTATATATTCTCGTTTTGCAGTGGTGAAGTACCTAGTATTTTGGGGCCTCAATTTCAGTGATATTATATACGACTTAATCCAAACTTTTCGTAACACACCAATAAAATGAAGTTAGTATATAACAACAAATAATTTGAATATTCGATGCTATATTATCCGATCTTAAGTATATAAGAACAAATATCATCCGTTGTTCAATTACCTTTGATCTCATGTTAGCAAATATTCTTGTATTTGTTGCTAACGGCTCATGTAACAATCATTGTTTTTTTTCGCTTTTTTGGTTAAAATCTGTATTAACAAGCCATTTGAAAAAATGGTAAGAAAATCAACAGGCCAGTAGCCCTTGTAACAAGCCATTAGAAACTTCAGCCTGTATAGATTAAGCTCATTAATCGATGATTATCATATGCCACTTATGATCATCATCAAAATCTTTATTATTAAAATCATTGTTCTTGATCAAAGGTTCATATTCGACCCGTTGTTCAATAGGAATTTTAAACAAAACTAGGTCCGAACATTGTGGCATGGGGATCACCTTGGTTACATGAAAATTATTGGGCTCGAATCTCGTTGAGACAGAGGATGGACGAATCTATATCCTGAATTGTTCCTTGTAAAGTTTTCATTAAGATCCCCAAATGGGTGTCGTTCTCCTCCAAAACTTTGTGTTTGTTCTAACTTATTATTTTTCTAATCAAACAACTCTTCATATTGTCCTTGAATATTTTCCTATAATTCAATATGATATATAATTATATTTTCTAATTCATCCCGAGATGAGTCAAGCCCATGAAGTTCTTTGTTAGAAATCTGCCTATTGTCTACCATCTTATCTAAAGCCATGAGTGGGTTGTGTTGAACAAGGAAGTGGTCTACTGACTTAATAAGCAAGGTTGATAATCACTACGGTGACCAATCTCTAATTCAGACAACAATTAACTCACAATTAATGATAAATAAACTAAGTATGCATGTGAATTAAAATTTATTTTAACTCTACACTAGATGTGTGTAAGTAGTACAGAGGTCGAACACATGGAGTAAATGAGAGTAGGTAATAATTATTAGAAATTATTTGTAATTAGTAATATTATTTTTTGTATTTTCTAGATTTTTAGTTTTATGTGAATTTTAATTATATTTAATTTATATAGTTTTTTAATTATTTTATATTTTTTAGTTTTAGTTTTAAATTTTATATTTTTTTAATTTTATAAATGTTTAATTTCCTTTTCATTTTTAAAATAAGATATATAATTAGAGGGCAGGGAGCCTGCACCCACTGGTGTAGGAAACTCCCTGCACCCACCCCATTTTCACATTATTTTTTTTACTTTTTTTGAATTAAAAGTGGGGGGGATTTACTTAATATGTTGAGGGGAATAAGTGTTTCAAATTTCATGTAAAATAAACATTCCTAACATGCTCATCTAAAGGGGTCGATTTCAGCAATTCTGAGACCGTTAAAATTTGATAGTCTTGATGGAGATGATAGAAGTGTCGAATTAGGTTGAATTTGAAATGACAACATGGTGATACATGGTGATCTAAATTCCACAAGGTTTCATTTCAAAAAAAATCAAAAAACAATGAAAAATTTGGCCGGGTGTAGGGAATTTCCTGCACCCGCCGGTGTAGTGTCCTTTTTCCCATATAATTATATATAATAATTTAAATATTATAGAGGTAATATGTATATAATAGATAATATAAATATTTATATTTACAAATTAATCAAAATATATTTAGATTTAAACAAATAAAATTTTTTGTGGTTTTTATGTTTTTATACTTTTGCTAATTTGCATAGAATTTTTTACCCATATTAGGTATATTCAAAGTAATAAATATAACAAAATAATGAGTAAATTAATTATCCAACGTTGTCATGAGTTTAATCAATATAAATAAGTCCAAAATTGACTCAAACTATTTTTAATATATAGTATATATAATAAAGAAAAATTAGAAATAGGAAGAACTATTTTTGAATTTTTCTTTAATTTTTGCTAATTTTTATAAGGTTTTCAGGGTTTTGTGATTTTTAGATTTTATATTATGTATTTTTTTAGAGATTTTTGGATATGTTGTATAATATACTGTAATACAGATATTATATTTTTTTGGACATTTTGGAAATGATTTTTTTTTTAATTTTTATGATTTTTTATGCTAAATAGGGAATAAATGTATGTTTTTGATTTTTAATGAATAGGAACTGCATAAAAAAGCCAAGATAAAATTTTATATTTTGATTTTTAATTTCTGATTTTGTATTTGCTTTTTATATTTTATATTTGTTTTTATATTTTCTCTTTCTCTAAAACAAGCTATATAGAATCTATAAATATAAGAGAGATTAGATAGAGATCAAAAGCGATAAAAATATTCAAAATACAAGAAACAAAGTCTTTTTGGGCTATTTAAATTTTTCTAATGTTTTTATGATTTTTCTATATTTTTCCTAATTTTTTGTTATTTTTAAAATGATTACAACGTAATTCTGAAATTAAAATGAGGATGAAAAATATCAAACACAGTCCAAAATTCCCAAATAATTTTTACAGTAAACATGATTAAACAGAGAAACTTCATAGAAACAAAATTAAAATTTTAGGATTTTTATGGATTTTTAAGATTTTTATATAGATTTTAGGGGTTTTCTAATTTTTGAGGAGTTTTCTTTTGTATTTTTTTATGATTTTTGGTCTAGAGTTAAAACGCACAGAAATACACGAAATATAATTTTTTGGAATTTTTCAAAAATGTTTTATAATTTCTATGTATTTTCTAATGTAAACAGGGCTAAAAATTCATATTTTTGAATTTTTATAAATATAAAAATGAAATAAAAATACAAAATAAAAATATAGCGTGGAAGCACAATGCAACATGAATTATGCCTATTTTTTTGGTGATTTTTCGAATTTTATAGATGCATGAAATAAATAGAGACAATAAAGAGAAACTACACTACTAGTAGGGGCATATATGGAAATATCCAAACATCCAGGGCCAAAGTGCAATTGTTCCACAAAATATATAACTAATTAACACAGTTCCAGGATCAATCACAAATATCCAAAAACCCAGGGGTATGCGTGCAAGTATTCCCGACCTCACGTGCGTACGCATGCTCCTGGCAGGGACCTAGAAGCAATTAAAAAATCGAGGGGTATTTTTGCAAAATATCCAAAGATATTACGCACAATGATATTTTTCTTGGATTGGAATGAAATAACAAAACCCACAGGAGGTCCCCTGCAAAATGCCCACCCCCCTCACGCGCATAGGCACGTGAGGTGACGTGGTCGAGGACCTAGATGTAAATATGAAAAGTTCGAGATTCTAAGTGCAATTATTATAAAACTTTAAAACTGCAAATGAAAGTTTTAGGGATAAATATGAAATACAAAATTGGTGAGTGTATTAGACAAAATTACCCACGCCTGGGGCAGATCGGATGACGGGATTTCTCCCACTTAAACACCACGTGTCGCAACAAGTGAGGTGGGGGACCTTTATGTAATACACAAAAGTCCAGGGTCATTTTGCAAAATATTCAACTTAATTTACAAGGAAAATAATATTTACAATATTAAACTTAAATACAAAAGTACTAGAGGGGGATCAATGTAAATTACCCAAAAGGCACCACAAAAGGGGCACATGGCTCACGGATGGACGGTTGGATGCACTCCACTTACTCGACGGATGGTCCATATTAAATATCGATTCGCCTTACCCGATGGCTGAGATCATAACCACGGTGGATCTGATGGCTGACGTTATTCACGATCGAATGGTAGAGATCAAAATGGAGCAGACTCTCCATCAGATGGTTGTTGCTTCACTGGAAGAACATGGATGAACTTGCACACGACGCTCCTTTGTTGCTTCGATTCTTCATCCTCAAGCCACCATGTGATCTTCCAAAGGGTGCAATTGGTTCCTGGAGCTCTTCCACATCTGCTGGGACACTTAAATAGGTCCTGACCTTGTTGAAAGAGGCCCGAGGCTTCTTGCTTTTTGGTAATGTAGGCTTAAGTATATCACTTGAATAACCCCCTAGATGGGGTTCTTTCATGAAACAACCTACACCAAAACTTCCACAGCTCAAAGACAATCGACTTTGACCAATTATTAGATGGGAATGGGGGTCTAATGAGGTGGAATGACTGACCTCCGACGATTGTGGTGGATGGAGGTTGACGACGTTGATCCTTGCAGAATCAAGGTGGCTAGGTGGATGATAATATATAGAAAATAAAGTGGATATAGATGGTGTGATCACTGAGTTAGCACAATGGATAAATGATGATGAACAGAGGGTCGGAGTCTAATGCTCCGGCATGCTTAAATTTTTAGGATTTTTCCTAATTTTGACTGAAATAAAAAGAGATAAATTGTGAGTCGAAGATAAAAGGGTAGTAAAGAGTACCTCACCTAGTCGGCTACACCTGGGAGATGAGGGTCATTAAAGGTGTCTCTGGTGAAAGGTTGAATCACCTCAGATCGATCTTCTTTGCATCTTGGATCAAAGAGATCACCTCCTATCACGAGGGAGATACTCAGCAAGTGATCTTTGGGGTTACAAAGGATAAGAACGGATTAAATGTCAAAAGGAAGGGTTGAGGTTAGTTTTATAGTGGTGGTGAATGATGAGGTTGACATGGAGATTACGATTCAATCTATGAAGATATGACAATTCTAGCATTAAGGCATGATGTCTCTTGCGTAGTAGCAGAGATTTCATGAAGAAATCGAGCGAGATGGAGGGGTGCATTGAGCCACAAAAATCGACGAAGTCAACGGTTCACGTGTTCTCACAGGCGTAAACCTAGTGTTGGTACAGTCGCCCGAGGTTAACAAAGGGTTGCGCCTGATTGGTCCACGTAGACCACTACAGGACCAATCGGAAAATAAAAATCAAAATTAATCCAAAAACAAACAAAAAATGATTTTATTTACAAAAACTTAAATATGAAATATTTATAATTTTTCAAGCGATTTTTAGTGTTTTTTATTTATTTTTACAACAATGTCTATTAGGCGTTAATTTTTCCAAGCATATTCATGTGTATAAATACTTATATTCTATGTATTTTTTTTATTTTGTTTTTAATATTTATTAATATGTTCAAATATTTTATCTATTTATAATATTATTAATACATGTTTACATGTTTTTGCTGAATTTTTGTGATTTTATTTACATGTGTAGAAAAACATGTATGCTTTTTATAGGTATAGTTTACATATATATTGTCATATATTATTTATCTAAAGTGTATTTTAATGATTATACCGTGTTTGTATATTTTTGATATTTTTTAAATAATATATACAATTACTTAATAAAGAGAGCAAAAATGTAAAAAACAAACTATATGAAAATTATATACATATGCAAAATATAATAGTACCCTAGAAAGTCAAATTTTGTATCGTAACTCCATTTTTAATGAAACCACCTCTATTTGATAGATAATTTAATTTAGAATTCAATAGACATAAGTTTGGTCCAATTTGAGTTCACATGGAGAAGATATTGCTTTATGAAGTTCACTTTGTGGTTTTTTTCATCTGTATATCCTAATTGCAATGTACATTTTTTATTGGTAACTATTTTTATAATTTTTATATATTTTTGTATACTAGTTTCATGTTGAACATTTTATTATTTATAATTTGTAAATAAAATATAAAATAAAGCAAAAATGGGTATTTACAGAGTTAAATTAGGGTTTTATGTACGTTATTTGATCCTTATCTCCCCCTACTTTATTCCTTATTGACCAATTCCATATTGAATTGGTCTCAAGGTTTAATTAACACGTAACAGGTTTCAAATGGGATAAATTTACATCCTATCATCCATGCATCGGTAGATGACGTTGGGGTCATGCAACGTTGAAAACCTACCTACATCGATAAAATTTGAGCTTGGAAGTTGCTATCAGTGAAGTTGAGCGGCAAGAGGAGATCACAAGCAGTCGCGTAGTAGGACAAGAGGGCGGTCACCTCCAAAGAACGGTTTAGAGGAGGAATTATGTCTACTAGAAGGGATCGCAAGGGTCGTGTAACATCCATTAAAATAATATAGAGAATAATCTACTAATTAATTGGTACTAAAAAAGTTTTTTTATTGATTCAGTAAAAGAGAATAAAAGGAAAGTGAGTGGCGGTTATAAATGGCTAATTCAACCCTCTCATTCCACGCATGTGAATTCTATTTTTGGAAGAGGGATTTGTGCATGAAGGGGTTACGATTCACCTTCAATTGCATGAAAAAAACACAATATATAACCCTTCAACGAGTGTGAGAGAAAGAGGGAGAAATAAGAAAAGGAGGAGAGAGAGAGAGGTATGCGTATGGTGTTTTGAGGATTGACCATGTTGTGATTCCTAATTTAGGAAAGTTAATCTAAATACGTGAGGGAGAGAGTGTGAGAGGGAGAGAGTGTGCGAGAGATGCAGAGGGAATGGACGTGAGAGATAAATCGAGAGAGAGAGAGGAGGGAAGATGAGCAACGACAACCCTCCATGCCAGCACCGCCTCCGAATTCGACAACGACAACCTTCCCTTTCGGTGTCCAATTTCGTAGATCCAACAAAATCGGAGGTGTGACATTATGGTCGATGACAGGTTGGATCTGCGTAGTCGAACCGTCATGGTGAATGGACATTCTACGTCGTGAAGGTATGTGTCGAACCCTTAGGAACATTGTACTATATATCGATGAGTGCCTTCCAATCGTGTTTGCATTGATTATTCTTACGGTATCTAGATGCATGAATACTCCTCTTAACCTTGATAATTATTAATGACAAAGTGCATCAATGTTGACGAATTAGATAAGCCAATGACGTCTGTAACATTATACTGTTAAGTTTGGTTATAGGTATTAAGATTTATGATTTGCCTTTGGCAATAATTACATCAATTGTGTTGTTTGCTAAAATATTATCGATAACGTGTCCTTATTCTATTTATGATATGAAAAAGAAGATTATTTAATAACTTGTACGTCTGTATTCAATGAAACGTTACCCGATGCATGTTCTTTACACCTTATAATGGTCATGCGTGTGTGCATTGAATAGGGCAATGAAATAAGAATTGGATTTGTAAATCAAGCAGCAGATTTATTAAGTGAATCATGCATTATTGTTTCTTTAAGTAATTGATCTTATGATGTAGGTAATTAACGTCATCTATAACAATCTTGGTGATTTTAATAATGTTAATAATCAATTAGAAACGTCTCATCCCTACGTAGATACCATATGTATGCCTTACAATGTTATTAATGTTTTGTGTAAATACAATAGACTTTGCAATTACACGAGAGTCTAAACAAAGTATATAAAATAAGTTATTGTGGTTAATTCTTCCATAATTAATAATTTCTTTTTGATAAGGTTATAAATCATCAGTGTATAACTTGCTCGTAGGATTTGTGGAATGCTTATTAATTAATTATATGTTGGAAATTATGATGTGATATTATTATAAATGATGCACGGGTGATTATTCGCCTGTAATAATTTGATTATTTTAGGATGATAGTATCAAGTACTTAATGATTGTGTTATATTGATTATGTGTTGTGTACAATGAATACCAATTTGATTAATAGAATCGAAGAACCACCATTGCATGGAAAAAAAAAGACAGTAAAAGAATTGAGATTTTCTTAATATGAATAAGGGCACTATAACGGTAAGCGGAGCTAAGTGCTACACCTAAGGTGGGAGCCACCTCTAGAGTCTGTTTACTGAGAGCCTAAAGGGCAACACCTTCCGGGGGTGTCAGGTTCAGTAGAACCTAGTGGAAAGTCCACATATTGACTCAGCGCTGATGTCATCATGTTCTATGTAATGATTGAGTGACCGCTTGTGCCAGCGGTAAAGCCACCAAAGCCACCCAATAAATTATGAGATAAGACAAATATGCAATGAATAAGCTAAGTGCTTATGTGGAAGCCAAGTGCTTATGTGAATTTGTTAAGTGGGCATGTGCATTTATGTGAAATGCTAAGTGTATATGTGTAAATATGTGAAATGTTAAGTGTGTATGTGCATTTATGTGAAATGCTAAGTGTATATGTGTAAATATGTGAAATGTTAAGTGTGTATGTGCATTTATGTGAAATGCTAAGTGTATATGTGTAAATATGTGAAATGTTAAGTGTGTATGTGCAATTATGTGAAATGCTAAGTGTATATGTGTAATTATGGCAAATGCCAAGTGTATATGTGCAAATGTTTGGAATGATAAGTGTATATGTGCAAATACGTGTAATGCTTAGGTATATATATAATTATGTTATTGCTATGGGCATATGTGCAAAAATGGTTAACCTTAAGGGCATGTAAGGAAAATATGGTATGCATTGCATGAATATAAAAAGGACACCCTTCTAAGCATAGTTATGTTTATGAATGATCCATATGATGCCATTGTATGACTACAATCAAATATTATATTCATTATCATAAAGGTGATTTGGATTGAATATGCCATGACACTATTTTTGTGTATGATACATTCTATGAAATAGTATATAACTATAATGATGGAAATGAGAACAAAGCAAAACTCATTGTTAGGATAAGATAAGGACTTATATGTGATAATTCATAGCAATAGGTGTATAGGTGTAACACATAATTTCATATATGAAATCGTTATGTAATTATTGATTTGGTAAATTTGACAAGAAAAATAGTGAAATCCATGCATATTATGGTATCATTAAGATCATATTCAAGGACTGTATCCATGAATAATGCATGTTATGAACATTATTCTAGGTTGAGGAATATAGAAGATTAACAAAGATTCATTGTGGAAAATATTTATCCAACTAATTATCTATGCATAGAGTTGTTTGTAATAGCATAAGGAGACTTGATTTTTTCGCTAGCTGGCTTGACCTTATCTCGACACATACTGAGCGTTAGGCTCATACCATATATTTTTGTGTTTTTATTGCAGGTTATGGTGGAAAATAAATTTAGCCGCACTTAGAGACT
The DNA here is from genome assembly GCA_037367405.1 of Ottelia alismoides. Classification (NCBI taxonomy): domain Eukaryota; kingdom Viridiplantae; phylum Streptophyta; class Magnoliopsida; order Alismatales; family Hydrocharitaceae; genus Ottelia; species Ottelia alismoides. Next base: position 70,244 of record JAZKJV010008605.1, on the reverse strand, counting down.
CGTTGCGAGGTCTGAAGGAAGGATATCATTGTGCCCACTGGAACAAAAGGATCCTGGATATGTATTAGAGTTTTACATTATTATGGATATATGATAATTAAGATGATTCCTTATGTCATTTGTTGATATTGTGAGTAACACTCGGATCCGATGTGGCATTTGATATGCTTCCGCTGGTCACCGAGGATCCGGGCTGTTACAGGTCGTCTAATGATATCGATGGAATGTTGGTGGCAATCAACAATGTAAGGATGGTGGGGGGCTTGCGGGGACGAGCGCAAGTCCCTCCAATAGCAGCGGTGTGGGATCGATGGAGATAGAAGTTCACAGTTTTTGGGCAAAAATCCATTTACATGAAGGATCTACATCCCCATAGATCTGGTCAAAATGCTGGCATGGACACATTTTAGACCCTTGATCTTCGATTGTCACATCTGGGTCCAGCCTAAATAAATGTAGCCAGGTTGTGATGGTGGCCTTCCAACGATTTCCATCACTTGCCTATGGCTATGGACACAGGTGGTTGAATTTTCAAAGTAGATACAAATTAAATATAATTTCTACAACATGCTTTGGGTCATTTTCATATTATTTAAAAGAACCTAGCTAGTTTTAATCTAGATGACATGGATTATAGTTGGAATTGAATTTTGTCGAATGTAAAATAAACATAAAAGATTCAAACTGCAATATCTAATATCTCCAATAGGTTATTAAACTAAACAATCACACAGTTAGGAATCCCAAATTGCGAGAATTGATAATCGAAGGACATTGAATTGGTCATTTAAGATGGATGTCGGAATTCTCAACCACCATACAACAATATATATTAATCTCGTATGGTTGCAGAAGGAGAGTATGTTTTACAAAGGCTAGGATGTAAATATAAAGCATGCAGAGATTTATATGTAATTACATAGTTTTCCTAGGGCCACGCGTGTAAATATCTCAATCTAAGTATAAATCCAAGAACGAGAATATGCGGCAACAAATTATAAACAATGGACCTTGAAAAGCAATGACGTCTTTCCCTCCTATTGCCAACGGGAGTTGAAAGATCAAAACGGTGGTGGATGGGCTCGAATGCACAGTTGAGTTGACCCCCTCTCCGCCCGACCCACTATACCTATGATGGAGTGGCTCCCATGTCTACCAGCACATCGCCATAAATAACAGTAGTAAAGGAAACCAGAGAAACCCAAAAGCCACAACCCAAAGACCATTTGGTCGTTGCTCTCTTGGGGGAAGGAAAGGGGAAGGAGCAAGTTGGGATCCCAGAGATGAAGGAGAAGGGGACGGAGAACTTGCTGGGGGTTCTCAAGGTGAAGGTGGTGAAGGGCATCGACCTCGCTATCAGGGACTACAGCAGCAGTGACCCCTATGTCATCCTCAGGATGAATAAGCATGTACACAATTTTTACGGTTTCCTTACTTTTCAAGAATTTTTATTTGCTTTATTTTGTTGTGTGGCTCTGCTTTTGGTTATATTCTCCTGTGATTGACTTTGTGGGTATCTTTGAATTCTTTAGAAGTCTAAATCTTGGGCAACTCTGGATTGATCTTTTTTGACATGGTCTTTTTATAATATATCCATGTGAGATTGTGTCTATCTTGGCCATCAATCAAAGATCCAAGGTAGGCGGTTCTTTGATGCAATAAATTACTCTTTCCAGAAATAATCTTGTCCGGTAAGGATGTGCATAAGGTATGCTTAATGGTAAAAACTATATGGGTCAGTAAAAAACTTGTTTGTATTACTCGGTAACTCGTGTAAAAAATGATTATCGCCTCGTAAGGATGTCAATCTCAAACAACCACTCCCCTTGGATCGTGACTGAACATCTGTAATAAACACAGCAGGCCTTGTTGTGTTTATGATGTAAGTTAGATCTTGGGTACATCTGATAAAAAATGATGGAAGATTTTATTTCTCTGGTAATAGAAAAAGGATATGCTTGAATGAGAGGAGTGCCTACAAATTTCAAGGATGGTTCGAGAGGTGTTATGCTAAGTTGAGTAGTTTTTTAACCAAACACACAGATCCCTATCCTTAGTTTCTGTAATTGGACTGACATAAGCAGATAAAGAAATGAAAAAATGATATTACTTGAGGGATTATTTCTTATTTTAAAACCATTTTCAGAGGTCTGGTTATTTGTTTAGAAAAACTAGGATTTACTTCTTGTATGGCAATATATATCCTATAGAAAGCTGAACCTAAAAGATTTCTCGTGTTTGTGTGATTAACGTCTATTCCCAGACAAAGGTTCACAATATAGTTCATGAAGTTCAATTTAACAGGTTACTTGCTTTATAGTCCACTATTAGTGCAGATTTGTGCGTCCTACTAAAGGTCATTCAGTACCACATACATTAAAGTTCGATAAATTGCTTGGTGTCTACAATTTTATTTCATTTTGTACCATGCCGATGTCACTCATGGTTAGTGACTGCTCCATTGCAGTATTAACAGAAACAATTGATTATGTTTCTAATCTTCTTAGCATGTGTACCTGCTCCATTGCACTATATTGGATGCTGCTACTTTTTTTATAATCTATCACCAAGAACTAAACTTTGTGAAAGTAGATCATATTATACACTCTCACATAGCTGATACACATACCTATAATATTTTCTTTTAGTCGCACGCCACTATCTCTCCCTAGTATAAAAATGTTTTTTCAAAAATATAGCACCAGTTGCAGATAAATAACACAGATTAATGACCATTGCAAGCCTCCGTGGTTACATTGGAGAACACATTTTCGATATAAAAAAACTATGAAATGCTATACCTGTATCTGTTGCTTATTCTTTTGGTGTACTTTGATTTTTAGTTGTAAAGCACGCTGTTCTATTAGTATCGTGTCGTCTAACACCAGTATCTTCTTGCAGAAAGTGAAGACCCATGTGATGCCGAACACTCTAAATCCTGTGTGGAACGAAGATCTGTCTCTTCCTATTGTAGAACCTACGCCACCAATCAAGTTGGTAATGTTCTACTCGAAGGCCTTCTGATCTCTCTGTTCAACATCAATCAAAAGCCCCTTGCTAATTTCCAAAAATAATTAGTGGCTTTGTTAACTTAGCTGCTAACCTTCAGAAATTTCCAAGTATGAAGCATAAGAGCTTGGGTGCTATGTTATAATCACTGTAAATACAAATAAAAATGCAATGGAGTTTCTGACATGTGAAGTGTTATCTGGGGACTCAACATACTGTTTTCGGCATAATTATGCAGGAGGTCTATGATAAGGACACCTTCAGCATCGATGACCCGATGGGCGAAGCTGAAATTGACATCCAGCCATTCGTAGAGGTGGTGAAGTGTCATCAGAAAGGAATCCACGAGGGACTGCCAATGACAATAATACCAAGCAGGCAGAACTGTTTTGCTGAAGCAAGCCGCATTCACCACTCCCAGGGGACCATCTTCCAGGATATGATCATTCGCCTCAGGAATGTCGAGACCGGTTTCTTGGAGCTGAAGCTGCAGTATGTCGGCACTGGTTCAACTAGAGCTTCACACGCATAATGCCATGTTTGTTGCCTGGGGATATGGTGTTTTTGTCGTGAAAGGCTTATGGTGTAAAGCTCAGTAATGTTCTTGACATTAGTAGTTAACATAATGTGTGTGCATCGAATTCGTGCCCCTTTTCATGGGAGAACTCGTCTTCCGTACTTTATATGGGTCATTTATATGTTAATTTTGTAAAATAAGGTGTGATTTCTCTAGAAAGGTAAGTGATTTCAATGAATTGCTGCCTTTTCTTCAGCATATTGGATTTTAAGAAATATGCTGCAGACGTGATTACTGTTTTGGATTTTATCTAATAATTGTCAAGGCAGATGATACTTGGTCCAAAGGAGGACCGAGTGCCTCCAACAGTGGTCTCTCCTCCAATGGGTACAGCACCAGCTGTAACACACAGGGGCCATCCGATGGGCATCAAGATGTGCGCTGATCATGCAGCCCGCATCACGATGCCCATTGGTCGGTCACTGCATGTTACAGCAGTGTTGTAACAGCAGAGAATCCACTTTCAACGGTTATTTCTTTCTCTCAATGTGTGCACCAAGAGGGGCAGCGGTCTTCTTTCACGGAATGCTAACTCTTTTCTATCTTTCACAAATAGTGAAACCGATCACCAACGCTCAGGATAGTGTTTACGGGTGAACTTTGTAAATCCATGTGTTTATATTTTGCTTGAGTGTTTTTGCGTGTTCGCTTCTGCTACTCGCAACACTAACATTTCCTGTAATGGATAGATATTATTTGGGATAATTGCACTCATAACCCTGAGTAATTTCGCAATAACATTCATGACCCTGCATAATCACAAATTACATGAAAAATCCTGAGTAATGCTTAACTCTTACATGACATAACCCTATGTTATGTTCCGTTTGATATACCCACTATATCTGACGGTTTCTGTTAAGAAAAAGACAAAAACGCCCCTACTGTTCATTCTTATTTGCAAAATATGCCATCAACACCCTCCTCCCCACAGCGGGTTGCTCCTCCCTGGTCGACCTCCCCTCCCCTGCTCTTTCTCCGCATCACCTTCTCCGTCTTCTCACGTCGTTGCTTCTCCTGCTTCTGTCAATCGCCGCCTACGATCCAAACGGTCGGTCGTTGGCCGACCGTTCACCTACCCTACCTGCTGTCACTGGATCTGCCAGCGGTGATCGGAGACGGTTACTTGATCTCCAATACTCCCCATCCTATAAATAGGGCACCCAGGATACATCGCCGGCCATCCTCCATTCCCACTGAAATCCAGTGAGCTCCTCCCCTTCTTTCGAGCTGTGACAGAGCTCGAAGGTGTTCTCGAGTTGAAGCGAGTTTCGAGGTGTCGATCTGGCTCGAATCCGGAGCTACACAGAGCAACTACGCCATGAGAGTAGCCTCCACGTTCCGCTACATTGAGGCCACAACCATCTTTACAGGCGAGGACATCCATCCGTATTCACTTTCCAGGTTCATCTCATCGTTTTTATTCTCGTCCTCCTCATTCTCTTCTCAACCCCTCTGTCCTTCTCAATCCGTTCGTTTCTCCCTCTTCAATTGCCTAAGTTGCATCGTCTGGAGCTGATGCACAAGCTCCACCGCTCGAAATCATCTGCACCGGGTATCTGAAGAACGGAGCGACCTGGAAGTCTACCTGTAAGGAACATCGTATCGAAGCAAAGCATTTGCAGCACGAAGCGTGACCAATCACCTTCTCGAATCAAGCATTTTCGCCTTAAACGATCGCACACCGCCGCGTCAAGGAGCACCTGAAGATCCTCTTTAAGAAATACTTGGAAGAACTTCGTCGTAAATAGTTTTGACATCACGACACCACCGTCATTCGCCATCTGCGAGAACCAGAACGCTTGAATCGCCCAGAGATACACCTAGTTTTGGGGCTTTTTACTACAATCACACGATCATCTTTGATCGTACGACTGTCATCGCGTCTCGTTTCGAAGCCGCCCCAAGGACTAAGCTTAGGCAGTGCACGTGCATTGCGCCTTCCTGCTTCCCCTGCCCCCTGAAGTCCCCTCCTTCGCAAAAGCCCAACCCAAGAGCTCCGTGGCCGCCTGCACCCACATGCTGATTCCCCCGCCCCGCGAAGCCTCCTCCCCTCCTCCCGCCGCCTACCTGCCCTACGAAGCACCTCCCCCCTCTCATGGCCTCTCCTCCCTCGCACGCTCCGCCTCCTCCCTGCCTGGAACCGTCGCTACCCCCCGGTCGTCTTCCGGCACTCTGCAACCCGCAGACATGCTCGTATGATTGCCTCCCTGATGAGATATTCTTTTATTTAAGTTAATCCTAACCGTCAGATCTTTGATTGGTTAGATTAACTCAATGTCTGGTTGAGTTAATGAAGAAAAGTAACGGAAAGTTAGGGTTGTAAGACGACACACATATTCAGGGTCCTGAGCGTAATTCGCAATTATGCGGGGTCATGAATGTTATTGCGAAATTACTCAGGATTATGGATGTAATTATCTCATATTATTTTGGAGTACTTTAAGACGGGTGTCTTTAGGAATACTCATGAATTGGCTCACGACATTCACAGCACAAGAAATTGTCAGGTCTGGTAACAAGTGAGATAGATAAATTTCTAATTAAATTTTGGTACATTCTTTCTTCCAGTCATGTAGAAAATTCCATCCTTGAACTGAATGTGTGTTGCTTTGACAGTATACAGGTTTATACCCAAGTTTTCATGTTTCTTTCAACAATCAAGCACATTATCGTGTTAACATTAGACAGCAGCAAACTCTGGATTTGGGAACTTCAATATCTAGAGAATATTTATTCATCCTATGTTGTTTGTAGTTCTTTACAAGTATATTTTCCAATCTGTCAACCTCTCATTTTAACTGGTAATAATCATGTCATTGAACATTCAGAGGTAAGAGAGCTACTTTTATCTGAATTTCATTTCCTAATAAATAAATTATGATCTTTATTTCCTTAAACATATCCTTGATTATTAATTCTACTCTCATGTACTCGTTTGCATCACCTGGACAATGATTAAGATCATAGATAATGTCTTTGACATCACCATTCATAGAGGCATCCTTCATATCTAATTGGTGCAGGTGCAATGGAAAATGAACAATTGCCATAATGGTTCGCATATTGATCATTTTCTAAATAATCTTATTCCATATTTTCCAATATTTGCAACTATTTTGTCTTGATTGAATCTGTCAATGACACCATCATCTTTGTATTATATGGTACATAATTTAACGCCACATGAGCATCTATGGGGCTTGGTACCCTGATTGTTTGGAGAATAAGCACTAGAATAAGGGATCAATTGCCCACCCGACGCAGTTTCCAAGAGTACGGCTATTGTCATCCGCATCCCATTATTTCACCTTATTCTACCCTTGTTCCTATCTTTATTCCACCTTACCTACCTTATTCCACCTTATTCTTCGTATTCCTATCTTTCCAGTCGAACAGAGAATAGACCCTTATTCTCCTTATTCCACATTCTTATTCCTATTTATTCCCGAACCGATCGCCTACTAGGGCTCTCAATTCCTCTAGCATGTGTTCCACCCAATTTGGATCGAAATATACCTTAATTTTAAACTTGTAATAAAGCTAAAGAATATATAAAACACTTGTAATATGCCCTCGATTGCAAAGATCATGTATATGCTTCGATAGGATGGCGAGTAGTTTTAAAACTATCTTGCAGACACCTTGATTACTACATACTCATGTCTATGTGCAATACCACAATTATCTTGGACACGCATCTCCTCTCTAACCTTACCACCACCCGTCTCATCTGGGATGGATCTAAAGCCAAAGTCTGGTCGAGAATTTTGAAGAAATAGTATAACTAAAAAATTGGTTGTCATGATTTGATTTAATGACTACACACTGTCAGTTTTTTCCATTGTTTTTGCTCTTTCCCCCCGTAAATCAACCTAAAAATACTGAAATCATCACAAGATGTGGTACTGTGGCTGTGAGAATTGCTAGATTCACTCAAGTTTGTAATAAGTACGACCACCTAGGTTATCGACATCGCCAAAAGTGTTAATGTTTCTGATATCACAAGAAGAAATGGTATCATCTCTATAACTGCTAGGACCACCAACAGTAGGATCACAAAAACTACTAGAGCCACCATCAGAAATGCCAGAACCTCCATCTTAAGGTATAGGACCACAACCATCAGCACCACCACTAGAATTACTAATACCACCACCCCAAGTAATTGAACCACCACCAGCAGGAGTAACCCCAGTGGCGTTAAAACTACCACCACCAGTATCACCACAAAAAGTGCTAGGCCCACTGCAATAAGCTATATGGCTGCCACCAGCATCGACATCAACGTTTCTCGCATGTCTGAGATGCTTATAACAAACAGGTGCATCTTCACTTTTTCCGTCCTAAAAAGGAATTTGAATGATTTAATGACTCACACTAAAATAATTTAGCTTCTCAAGTTATATAATATACATACATACATACATATTAACCCTTTCTCCAAAGAGGACTATCCAAGGAATATGGGCAGCCTTCACATCGAGTCTAGACAAGTCAGGAGCTAGCACATGTATAATGCAAATGCATTAATTCATAGACACAAGGAGTCAACTACAGTGGCTATAAAATGAAGGAATAATGCAGAGAAAGGTGTTTTGTAATCAAGGACACAGAAGAGAAAGTGGTGAACAGAACCGCATTTGTTTTATGTTTCAAATGAATGTTCCTCGGTAGAAGACAAACCTCTAATATATAATTTTTCTTTGCATTTACGCCATTCTGCTGAGAAGTATAACTAGACAAAGTTTCATAAATGATTACCTTGATTAAGAAAATAGCACTACAATTCTGCTGAGAAGTATAACTGGACACTGTTTCATAAATGGTTACCTTGATTAAAAAAATAGCAATTAACATTGTGCCAAATATTCCCCAACATTGTCCGATCAAAATGCTTTTATTGTTATATGAAACCTATTTTCCACCATATGGAGTGCATCCCTACTCTTCATTAGATAAAAAAAACGCAAAACTCGAGCAAACATCAATAAAAGTCATGAAGTATGCAAATCCATCACTACATGTACTTCCTCCTAGAAGTGTCTAATGAGAATGATAATTATCACATCTAACTGATCTAGGGATATGAGAAGAGTTCAGTTTAACTTACCATTTGATTTCCACAAAGTATGAACTGTGATAATAAAAAGTTATGGACAATTGACAACCAAATTCAGATTTCTTTTGATACTTAGTGATAAGATATGCATATGTGAAATTATCTGTATGTGGAACATATCCTATGTATTTTCATGAATACTTGTAGGTCATCATCAGATTAAACAAATAATCTTCCTTTTCAAAAGAAGTTACGAGCATAACAATATAGCAGCAACGACCAGTATCTACCCCAGGAGCATATGCAGATCTGGAGATGCCCATTTTAGTTGGGATTATACACATTAAATGGATAATCATGAAAAAATTAAAGAAAATAAACCAAGCATACTTTACCGGCAGGAATAAAGCATTTAATAGTGAGGAAAAATCTTAATTTAATGATATGGAATAGATTGGTATAGCATTCCGATTTCCTGTGCATTTTTTACAAAGAGAAATGTTCAAAGTTAAACAAAAAACTATAGTTCCTTTTACATCGGGATTACACATTGATACAGATAGATCAGACAGCTGCTTGGATAAGAGGTACCCATTCCATCTTGTTTCTCATCTTGCTTCGGGAAAGCAGAATCATTGCTAACCCTGGTAATCACTGGAGTGGTTGTGCTAACGTCATTGGAGAAATATCTAGTTGGGAATATTGGCAGCATTGACTATAGAATGATTAAAAAATAAGCATTATCTACAGAATAATTCACGACTATTAAAAGAAGAAGAAAGAAGTAATATGATGTCGTCGTGTCAGTAACCATTCTTGATGATCAGGCTCGAGATAGTCCTCTTCACAAGGCCTTGCTAAAATCTTAATCCTTCCTTTGATTTTCCAGTATGATGTTACTGAGCAGTTTCCTTCTATCGCAACTTAATTATCTACTATCATATAGGCCGATCAGAATCCCACTCAAATGTTTCTAGATATGCCTCTTCTCCTTCTTCCTGAGTAATTTATCCAAAAAAACAATTTAAAGACATTTGGAGTTGCAATCAAATCCAAATATTTTTCGTGCAATTCAAACCTCATCTAGCATTTATTTTGAACTTCAACTAGCAATATGAGACCAAAAGTTAATTTGAACTTTATATGGCTGGCAAGGTGAGATTAAGTTCCGATGTTTTTGCAGCTTAATAAATTAGAGCAACGAGTATAATTTTAATTTTAGATGAATGAAGTCTAACCTCCAGGTCCACATCATTGGAGGAAATAACACTTCTTATTTCAGTAGGTTCATCTACACCACTTATCTGTTTTATCCTCATTTGCTCCTGAAACAATTTCATAAAACAACATTCAGCAGAAACATTCTGGAGTGATCAATGTTTCAGAGAAGTGTCAATCATACAAGTTCATCTTTCACTGTCTGCATTTTCTCCTGCAAGTTCGATATATGATGTTTGAGTGCCTGCAAGTTTTCCAAAAACGCCATTTGTTATTCGTTTTGACAATGAGGACAGAAATTTCTATTCAAAATATTATAAGAAATTCATAGTCCCACCTCTCGCCTCTGAAGCTCGATGGAGCGTGCCAATGCCTGCCGCCTGGTTAGCAAATTCCTAGGTCGCAGTAATTGTGGTCGTAGGTAGTTTTTCCCACGATATAAGATTATTGCATAGCCTTTAGTAGTTTTATCAAGAGAAATTAGGACCCCACCACTCTCAGCCTCAAGATCTATTGCTATGTGCTTTACTAGTGCGAAACTCTTATCTTTAACTAAAATCTTAACAAGCTCCCTGTATTTCCAATTCAAGTGCATGTTCTCTATGGTACCGTCAAAAACTCCTCGTCTCCCTGTCGGTATAGTTTTGCCAGTACAATACGTATTTTATTCCTCAAAAGGGAAAAAGTAGGTCAACAAATACAACTGAAAAATAACCTACCTAAAGTCAAGAACGATCTCATCTTGAGACCCATTTTGCGAAATAAGAAGCGTTCCTCATCCGTTACTATTTCAAGATCATTTGGAAGATCAGTAGGCTTTAATGATTCCTGTACTTTAGCCAAAGCTCTCTCTGCCCTTCTAACCTTTTCTTGCGCCTAAACAAAAAAAATAATGAGAATATGCAAGAAGATGATTGGCCATATGAATCAGCACACTCAGTAACTTTTGACTGACATACAAGTGCTAGCTTTTTTTCCATGTATCTGACAAGGGATTCATGCTTTGACAAAATTTCTTCCTCCATCATTTTCTCTCTCTCTCTTTTGTTTGGTTCATTTGTCCAATGCATCTTGGCCTCAACACTTTCTGCTAGAGTACCTGCTAAACGAGGCCCTCGATGCACCTTTGAAGACGAAACTAATAAATCAGATGCCCTCTGTCGAGCTTGATCCTCTTCATCTTGTCTAACATTAGCTAATTTCTCCCTCTCAAGCAATATTTTCGCAATGGGAGGGGTCAGAAAATCATTTCCTCTATAGAAAACTATATACTCCTTGTTCCTAGATAAAAGCACTCCTCCGGTCAATTTCTGCACAGAAAACAAAAGATGTAATAAAGAAGGTAATATTTAATACGGCAAAAAAAGACCCCTGATGGTGAAATATTGCTAAGACAAGATAAAGGGGGAAAACATGTTGTAGTTGAAAGATTATTGATTGGCAAGAGCAACAAACATATGTTGGATTCCATGTGCAGCCCACTGCTTAGATTTGATGCCAGGTACGCCGCCTGAAATGAATCTTAACCTCAAGTGGAAAGTGTGCAAAACACAATCCTGATAAACAAAGATTTTTAAGTGAACGTAACCTAGTCAGGACAAAAAATTCCTTAGTGGTAGTTTTATAAACCATGGATTGGAAAAATACCCACCAATGTGTGTTTTGCTTATGAAGCTATGGATAGAACCATAGAGGATAATGTGACAGCATTGGGCAATGGTGAAGCAAAATATAATGTGTTACACAACTTCATACTCAGTAGCATGGTAACTCATACTATTATAGTAATAATGTATTTATAGTAGTATGATAGCTTTTCATTTCCTTTTTATGTTTAATCCCCATAGAGCATCTGTGTAACCCAAGGCAACCTTGTTTCACCTCTAGGATTTCCTCTATACAAAGAATCTTAGGGCACATAATAACTCATTGGCTGCTTTCCTTTCCCCATGAATCAAAGCAGTGGTCTTACACCAGATCTTTGAGGTCTTCTTGAAACCCTACCACACGATCCAGCCTCTCTCGCTCTCTCTTGCATGCGGCACCAGCACAAGCCCACCATAGCTGCTCCAGCAACGCTCCTGCCGTATCAGCGGCAGTTGCCAACTACTACAGACATGGACAAAACCAGTGGCAACACTCCAACCGCTACAACCGACAGATGCGCTAGCAGTGGTGCCAGCCATTGGAGGGGCTCCGAGTGGCACCTCTCGACATTTTTATTTGGCAGGCTGGTGCCTATGGGTTCTTGAAATCCCCAATAATTCTCATATCGTGTGTTTTGGACTGTTTGGTCCAGATTTGATATTATAAATCATACCTCGAGGCCTCTAAAGCACCTATAGATGTTCTGAAATATAGACAGCTAAAATAAGTAAAAAGTATCTATTAAAAAATATATAACGTATATATCCTATCATTGTTATAAATTTTTAAAAATCTAAAATTACTCTTTTTTCTTTGTGATGATATATAAAGTAAAATATATAATGCACGTTGAAGAGAGAATATCTTGTTAAAAATTGAATACATTATGATTACGTTGTGTTGGAAGAAAACAAAGAGATGTTTATTTCTCGTAACCCTAGGCTCTCTTATATAAGAAGAGGCATATGGGTAAATTACATAGAATAGATTGAAAGAAATAAAATAACATGAGAGATACATGGAATGTATCTCAACACTCCCCCTCAAGATGGAGCGTAGATGTCAATCATGCTCCGCTTAGACGAACATTTCTGAAATGGTCCTCCGAGTAATGCTTTGGTGAAAATATCTGTTGTTTGCTCCCCTGAACTCACATGAGAAGTAGAAATAAGACCCTTCTGAATCATATCTCTAGTATAGTGGCAGTCTACCTCAATATGTTTGGTTCTCTCATGGAACGTTGGATTATTGGCAATAAAAAAAAGCAGCTTTGGTTGTCACATTGGAGATGCATGGGAAGTGGCACCTCTATAATTAGGTCAGTAAGAACAGATCTGACCCACATCATTTCCGTGGTAGCTTGCGCCATAGCCCTGTATTCTGACTCCGTACTCGATCTGGCAACCACAATCTGCTCCTTGCTCTTCCATGAAACCAATGAACTCCCTATAAACACAGCAAACCCTAAGGTAGACTTTCTATCTTTCGGACATCCAGCATAATCTGCATCTGCACATGCAGTAACTGAGAGAGATGAGTCGCTGCTAAACAAAAGTCCTGTACCAGGTGAAGTCTTCAGATATCTCATAATCATATGAACTACATCCATATGTACCATAAATTGGCTTACTTTGCTCACAACAAAAGATATGTCAAGCCTGGTGATGGTCACATATAGTAGCTTGCCAACAAGCTCCCTATATCTCCTCTTGTCGACCTCCTCGGTGTCATCATCATATAGCTTCATGCTTGGATCGTTGGGAGTAGTGGCAGGTTTGCAATCTGCCATGCCTATCTCTGAAAGGATGTCTGAAACATATTTTCTCTGGGCCATCACAAGATCTCGCTGGTTCCTTGCAAATTCCAAGCCAAGGATGTAACATAGATGTCCAAGGTCCTTGGTTACAAACTACTGACTAGGAAGTCCTTGGCGTCCTGAATATCCTGCTAGTCATCCCCTGTAATAATAATATCATCAACGTACACACAAATAACAATAGTACCTCTCTGGGTCTTCTGTACAAACAAGGAGTGATCGACCGTTGAACGCACAAACCCATGTTGCTCTATCAGATCCGAGAGTTTCTGGAACTATGTTCTTGGACTCTGCTTAAGGCCATAAATAGCCTTGTGTAACCTGCATACCTTCTGACACTCCCCCTCAGCAACAAATCCCGATGGCTGCTGCATGTAGACCTCCTCCTGTAGATCACCGTAAAGGAAGGCAGTCTTGACATCAAGCTGATATAGGGGCCAATTACGTGTCACAACAACTGATACAAGTACATGCAGAGTAGAGTGTTTGGGCACAGGGGAGAAAGTATCCTGATAGTCCACCCCATATGTCTGGGTGAACCCACGTGCCACTAGTCTCGCCTTAAAGCGATCCACACTACCACACGCTCAGAGTTTCACAGTGAACACCATTTGCATCCTACAACGAACGCGTCAACTACAAGAGAAACAAGACTCCACGTACCATGTGACTGTAATGCAGCCATCTCCTCTTCCATAGCCAAGCGCCAACGACCATCTTTCAATGCTTCTTCATAATTCCGTGGAATTTCCACGATAGATAGAGCCTATGCAAATTTCTGAAAATCCCCTATGAGACGATGAAAGGAGACCTGAGAAGCCAGGGGGTGGGAGGCATAAGATCTCTTCTGCTTGCGGATTGCAATAGGAATATCCAGATCGGAAGGAACATCCTCCATCTGTGTGCTAATTTCCTGCAAAGTTTCCTACACAGATACATCTCTAGACCCATCGTTAGAAGCTCTGCTGTCATAACAAACCTGGGGCTCAGTGGATGATGGGTGATGACCATGAATAGAAGTAGTCCGACGAGTATAGAACTTAGGTAGAGATGGAACCAATGATGCATGTGACTCAGTAGTAGTAGTAGGAAGAGGAGGTGGTGGGATGGCAAACACGGGAGGAGGTGGCATTTAGACTTCATTATCCATATTCCATGAAGCCAACCTATCATCTGTAGGAGAGAAGTACATCACAGACTCAAAAAATGTGACATCAGCACTTATATAATATTTTCAGCATAGAGGGTCATAACACCGATATCCCTTCTGAGTCTTGGAGTATCCGACAAACACACATTTGATAGCTCTAGTAGCGAGCTTGTCAAGACCGGGAGTCAACTGAAGAACAAAAGCAACATTTCCGAACACACGAGAGTGAGTGAGAATAACTCCTTCTTAGGAAAACTATGGAAAAAGTAATTTTCTCAGCCAAGACAGATGATGGCATATGATTCACCAAGTAGCATGCCGTGAGAACTGCATCACCCCATAACGAATGTGGTGCGCGACTCTGAATGAGAAGAGTCTGAGTGACATCAAGAAGATGACGATGCTTCCTTTCTGCAATGCCATTTTGCTGAGAGGTGTAAGAGCAAGACGTTTGATGAATAATCCCTCTGGTTGACAAGAAATGAAAGAGGTCACGAATATACAATTCCAATGCATTATCAGTTCGCACAAATTTCACAAATGTAGAGAAGCCATTTTGCACTTCACTAATAAAGGTTTTAATCACATCCCCTGCTTCAGATTTATTTTTCAAAAGAAACACCCATGACAATCGAGAAAAATCGTCCACAGCTACAAGATAAAATCTGTCCCTGGTGATCAGGCACACGACTCGGACCCCAGATGTCGACATGAAATAACTCAAAACAGGAGCTACTGTTCCGACTTTGACGACTGGGAAATGCAGACTTACGATACTTTCCCAACTGACAAGCTTCGCACTGAAAGGAAGATTTCGGTAAAATCTGTGGTAGCAAATGACTCATCTTCTGAAGAGGGAGATGACCAAACCGGAGGTGCCAAGTGAATGGAGTGACTAATCCAGACGAATGAGAAGAGAGTCCAGCATATGAAGTCCGAACCAGGCGATAGAGACCACCCTGCTCCCGACCACACCCAATCATTTTGCCCGTAAGAATGTCCTGAAAAATAAGAGATGATGGGTCAAATATAGCTCGACAGTGCAAATTCTTTGAAATCTGACTAATAGAAAGTAAGTTCATAGAGAAATTTGGAGCATGTAGCACATTCTGCAGATGCATTGAAGGCGTCAAAGTGATTTTCCGCTGTCATGTGATTGGGGAATGAGTCCCATCAGCTATCGCAACTGTTCTCTTAGGCGCAACTTGTCTATATGACGCAAGCTATTGTCTGTCTCCACATAGATGATGTGTAGCACCGGAGTCCATAATCCACTCTGCACTGTCAGAAACGTGACAAGATGTAAAAGCATAAGTACCTGAGGTGCTAGCTGTAGCAGAAGTACTGGCAACTGCTGAGGCTGACACATCTGAGTGATCTCATGAAGATGGTGAAGCAGAGGGGGGTATAATATCTCTCAATCTGGCAACAAGGTGATCAAACCTCTGATCTTGAGTAGAAGCAACATGAGACTTGATCTGCTCTACAACACGGGCTGATGCCGGGAACCCATGCTTAGGATAACATGTCTCCTCAGAGTGCCCTGGGCGGTGACAGAAGGTACAAGGTTGACGAGTGCGACCTCCTCTACCACGAGATCTACGCCCACGGAAGGTAGAATGGCCTCCTCTTCCTCGAGAGGCTGCCATAGCCGAGGAAGTCTGACTAGGGGCTGTAGAAGGAATAGTAATCCTGCTGAGTCTGCGGAAAGCTTCCTCCATGGGAGGAATAGAGGCATCTGCTAAAATATGAGAGCGAGCAGCTTCATATTCAGGGTCAAGGACTGCAAGGAATACCCTTATCATGGTAGCATTCCTATATGTCTTCTGCTCAGGAGTTGCCGTTAGAGGCATGAAACTGTGAAGCTTCTCAAAAATCCCACGCAGGGATGTATACATTGAATGCAAAGGATGTCCGTTCTGCTTGATAGTGAATATGGCATGCTGAAGTTAGAGGATTTTCGTCTCATTCCTCGCTTGAGAATGTGTTGCTGCGAGGATATCCTACATTGCCTTAGCAGTAGGCTGGTGTAACACATCATTGGCGATCTCAATCGTCAATGTTCCTGACAGCCGAACCTTGGCATAAGCATCGTCCGCCTCCCATGAGGCATTTATCCCAGTCTTCTCCACCAGTTCTTCCTTTGTAAGAATGTGTTTCTTACCATTCGACTTCATAAGGCTCATGAACTGCATAGCCCAGAGCTCATAATTTGTCCTGTCCATCTTGACAATAGGCATTGAACCTCTGAAGGCGCCTGTGGCGGGTACATCAACCTTGTTCTCAGACATCTTGCTGGATATAGAAGACTAGGATATCGTGGACCAACGAATGAATGCCTACACAGACATACGTGGATTTGGGTGCATATGTAGACTTATGCCCCCAAATCCATCAACAAAATGAGGTGAACGACGATGGCGCGTAAATGCACAACATGCGGAGGGCACTGGACCGTGCTAGGCATGATGCAAGGGGGTGCGCAGATCAACACACGAGAGCACGCGTAGGCAACGCGCGTGATCGCCGTGTGCGTGATCAGTGCAAATCAGTGCACGACGGCACGCGCACACGCGCAGGTGACGTACACGCGACGACGCACAGAGATGGATCGACGGAGGCGCGCGTAGGTGGCATGCGTAGGTGGTGGCACGCGGAGATGGGTATATGGTGGGGTTAGGGTTTTTTGGGTACGAGAATTCCGGTCTAGGACTGTTGCTCTGATACCATGTTGGAAGAAAACAAAGATATGATTATTTCTCGTAACCCTAGGCTCTCTTATATAGGGAGAGGCTTATGGGTAAATTACAAAGAAAAAACAGAAGAAATAAAATAACATGAGAGATATATGGAATATATAAATATCTCAACACATTGCATGTCAAAGAAAACAAGACCAAACTTTTAGTAGAAGGATGGAGAAATAGCACCAAAATTGCAACTTTGTCCATCAAAATCAGAGCTTTCTAGTTCAAAATCAGAGCTTTCTCGAGCAAAATCAAAGCTTTCTCGATCAAGATGGCAACTTAATGGTGAATGGTGAGGACGTTAAGGATTAGAGAAGGACTTGTCTCCTTGATCTTGACGGAGCAACCATTCAAGATGTTCTCAAGAAGGTGGAGGGAAAATTTGTGGAGGAGGAGACCACAATTGGAGGAGTTCGATTAGATGGCATCGATGAGGATCATTGTGGAGGAGAAGGTCGAGAGCACGAGGCATTATTAGAGGCTATGCCTCCCCTTCACCTTTGTATACGACGATGACTTCCCCAATGCACAAATCATAGGTGGAAGAGGAACCTTCCTCGCTTGTAAATCGGTATGGGAGGAATGTCAGTGGAGGAGAGATGGATGATGTGAATTGATCAAAGGTGGGTTGCAGATGGATTTGGGGAGAAAAGGATGGGTCATCATTAGTGATGTTGGGTTTAGCTTTTTTCAACATTCGTAATATTTGTTATTATAAGTATTGAATGTGCGGGCAACTAATCACTGTATTTGTCTACTATTGCAAATATCCCAATCAAAAGTTATAATTATTGTTAAATATTACAAATACCACATTTAAAGCAATAGTTTTTTTAGACATAAGAGGGAAACACGTGAAGGTGCCCGCCCTACGTATATTAAATTATTAGAAAGATACAAGTTTTACCTCACAAAAGCCAAGATTCAAAGAGACCCTTGGCATGAGAGATTACATTTTCAGAATAAAAGCGATCAGACGATAGCGATGGGCCAGAACATATCCGAGCCATCTCGAGATCTTGCACAGTAGATAGAGTCCCAGAAGTTCACAAGAGCATTGTTGTATACCCAATCAATCTACAGAGCCAGCCAGATGGCTTTTGTCCTTCCTCAATCGAAAAACATATGGTCAATGGTATATGTTGTATCTACACAAAGAGGGCACAAATCATTCCTATTGCCATTGAATTTGGACCAACAATCCCTCGTAAGGATTCTCCCTCTAAACATCAACCACAAGAATACTCTGATATGGTTCGACACCTTCAAACTGCCAATAATTTTATCTCTAATCAGAATGTCAAATTTTGTAACAGGTGTCCTGTCAACTCTTCTATAGGAATTATTCGCGAAGAGATCTCCGTCACTCCAGGGCCAATGATCTCTCCCTACTCCATGTATAGAATGAGAGTAGAGTACCTCATGGAGGTCGACAAACTCCAAAATGTAATGTTACGAGAAATCACTGTTAAAAGTAGGCAACCACGCAATGTAAATCCAAGCATCCCCAACTCACGCATCTTGAGAGTCAGAGAGAACAAACAAATGAGGGAATCTTGTTACCAAGGTTCCACCACCAGTCTAATGATCCATCCAAAAGCAAAAGACTCATCATCCCCTAAAACAGGTTTGAAAAGCACACTTTCCTACGGGAGAAGGGATCCAATACCTTTTCAGAAAATCAAGGTAGGATAAGAGGGACGATGAGAGATAGCAAGCTGTGTATGTACACCATATATGTGTCGAAGGAGCTTACAGAAGAGTTCTTCACTATTTCCCCAAATTCTGGCAACCCATTTCATTAACAGAGATCTGTTCATGACCTCCAATCTCGGTATGCCAAGTCCACCCTTCTGCAATGGCAGAGTTGCTGTTTCACAATCCACCAGGTGCATACCAAATGTGTTTTGACCTAACCTACACTAAAAGAATCTTCTCGTAATTCTCTCTAGTCTTTTGTGAATCCCGACAGGGAGAAGTCTGGAATACACAAAAACATCGGGATTGCAACGAAAGTAGCCTTCACAAGAACAAGTCTCCCTCTACGAGAGAAAATGGATGCCTTACAACCAGATAATTTCCTCTCCATCTTCTTTATAATTAGCCAGTCAGACATCCGCAATCTAACACTTGTTAGTGGGAGTCCTAAATAACATATAGGCAAACTCCCATGTTCCGTTCCCAAATTCTAAACCGCAATATCCTTCCTCCGTGACCAGGAGATTGAAAGGTATGACCCTTGACTTCTACTTGTTGAGCTTAAGTCCTGACAGCTCATCAAAGATATCCACCACTACTGATATGTTTCCCGCCTCTTGCCTGCCCGCATTGATAAACAAGATGGTGTCGTCCACATATTGAAGAAATGGGATGGAAATGTCCCCACAAGTGTACCCAGAGGTACCACCATGATGGACCACGTTTGAGACCATACGAGCAAGAACATTCATTGCAATGACCAAGAAAGGTGGTGCAAGCGGACAACCTTGACGTACCCTCTTTGCGGCTGAAAGAAGCCACCTTCTGGTCTTTCGTTAACAAGCACAGAGTAAGGCGTCGTAGTTATGCACTTTTTTATCTAGGAGATCCACATATCCGAGAAACCTCTTTTTGCGAGAGTAGACCACATGAATCACCAATGAATGGTATCACAGGCCTTTGAAAAATCTACTTTCCAAAGGAGTGCACTAGTATGCCGTCTCTTCTAATCAATAATTTTCGTTGTCACAGCCAAGTTGTCTCCAATATATCTTCTCGGATGATGCAGATTACGCTATTAAAACAATAGTACCAAGGACCAGACGTAAGTTGTTTGCTAGGATCTTCGCCACAGTGAGGTAAATTACATTAGAAAATGTAATTGGTCTCAATAGTTATTTAAAGGGATTTTTACCCGCCAGACCCTATAATCTTTGTCAATTACCTCTACGACTTTTGAAACCTCGTAATTCCTCCCTCGACCCTGTAAACTTGCTCCGTTTTACCTCACGAACCCTACCGTTAAATTGACACACCTAGAGTTAACTTCTTTGGGTTAAAAACGAGTTAATCTAACCAGTCCGCGATCGAATGGCTAGAATTAAGTAAGAGAAGAAAAAAATTCATCCCTCCTTTTACAGCTTCCCCTCCCACGAGTCTCGACCTGACGGGAGGAGGTGCGAGGCCGACGTGGGCGGCGTTCCATCTGGGACTTCGCTAGGGGGTACTGGGTTGGGTGGGTCTTCGACCAGAGGCTGGGAAGCCACGGGTGGCGGGAGAGGGCTTCGCAGGGGCGGGGGATGCTGGGTTGGGTAGGTCTTCGCAGGGACTAGGGGGAGCTCGCGGACGCGGGGGGTGTTCCGATGGGGAGGTGGAGGGGCGGGGGGGAGCTCGCGGGCGGGGGGGGGGGGGATTCCGCAGGGGCTGGTGGGATTTGGGTTCTGCAGAGGCAGGGGGGAGCTTGCGGGCGGGGGGAGGGGGGGATTCCGCAGGGGCTGGTGGGATTTGGGTTCCGCAGAGGCAGGGGGGAGCTCGCGGGCGGGGGGAGGGGGGATTCCGCAGGGGCTGGTGGGATTTGGGTTCTGCAGAGGCAGGGGGAGCTCGCGGGCACAGGAGGGAGTTCCGATGGGGAGGTGGAGGGGCGGGGGGAAGCTCGCGGGCGGGGGGAGGGAGGGGGGTTCCGCAGGGGCCTGGGGTGCTCGCAGGCGAGGGGGGGATTGGGTTCCGCAGGGGCAGGGGGGAGCTCGCGGGCGGGGGGAGGTGTTCCGATGGGGGAGGTGGAGGGGCGGGGGAGGCAGGGTGGGGGAGCTTGCGGGGGTGTGCGGGGCGGGCGGGGGGTGGCGAGCTGGGGTGGGGGGGGGGCGTCTCCGAGCAAGGAGTCGGTGGATCGCCGGCCGCGGGAGGAGGGGGGGTTGCTTCGAGCGGGAGAGACTAACCAGGGTAGGGAGTGGTACCTATCGTAAATTCGATAGATAAAATGGGTATCATGTAGAAGAAGATAACAGAATCCGGTTAATTTTAACGGTTCAATGGATGAGGGTTAACCACAGGGTCTGCCGGATAAAGGTTAACAAGTTTACGGGGGTGAGGGAGGAATTACGATGTTTCAAAGGTCGTAGAGGTAATTAACAAAGATTATAGGGTCTGCCGGGTAAAAATCCCTTATTTAAAATGGTGTAGATAGATCATCTATTGTTATATTTTAATTAAAATGTAGCTTTCATTTGTTACTGAAATTAGTTTTGTGTATGTAGTATGTGTATTTATAAATGTGTAAGCAAATATCGAATCAAATCGAAATATTGTCGAACAAATTAAGGTTAATTTAGATTCAATTCATTTAGAATCAAACCCATAAGTAAAATTCATATTCAGTTCGTTTCATTCCGAAATGAACTTTTTTCGATTTTTTATAGAATGAATCCTAATCAAATTCGAGTGATTTAATTCAATTAGCGTCCCTACTTCTCGTGCTCCATACATCATAGCAGAGAGCAATACAAATGCTACTATATTTAAGGTCATCAAGCATAGAATGGGCATTGTATAGGTCAACCCATATAACTCTATCACATCATCGAAACGGGTCAAATGGGTTATTTGGATTTCGAATTGGGAAGACCCAAACCATACTCCTTTAATGTGTATTGAGTTAGTTAGCAGGTCTCGTCTGATTAACTGGTTGAGAGGCATATTACACAGAATCATCTCATCTGAGAAAACATATTTTATACAAATGCTACTATATTTAAGGTCATCAAGCATAGAATGGGCATTGTATAGGTCAACCCATATAACTCTATCACATCATCGAAACGGGTCAAATGGGTTATTTGGATTTCGAATTGGGAAGACCCAAACCACACTCCTTTGATGTGTATTGAGTTAGTTAGCAGGTCTCGTCTGATTAACTGGTTGAGAGGCATATTACACAGCATCATCTCATCTGAGAAAATATCTTTTATACCTGGGAGAGTTATGGCAGATGGATTGGTGATGGCAGTGGAGATGGTGACGGACTGGAAGAGAAGCAATACCAAAGGTGTAAGGGAAGGTGGATTTTTCCAAAGCATATGATTGTGTTGATTGGAAATTCTTGTGGGATTCGTTAGAGAAAAGAGGATTCCATGAGCTGTGGATTGCTTGAATCAAGCGATGTGTTATGACTGTGTCCCATGCAGTGCTTGTTAAATGTAGACCGGAAGGGGGTTTCTTCTAACCGCAAAGGGAAATCAGATATGGGTGTCCATTGGCATCGCTTCTATTTGTGATTATGGCTGATGCATTAAGAGTGATGATGAGGCTAGCAGTTAGTGAGGAGTGGTGCTCTAGGTAAAAGAGGGAGGAGATACCTATTTGATATTGCTGATGACACTGGTGTTTCTTGGGGTTGAGACAGAGAAGATTCGACGGGCGTCTCTTATCATGGACATTTTGGAGACATTTCTGGGCTTCGAAACAATAGGGAGAAATCGGTGGTTGTCTGTTTCGAACTTTCTGAGGAGTTACGGAACACGACTGAGATCTTAGGATGCCCTTCTGTCGCATTGCCAAATAAGTACTTAGGGCTCCCATTGGTGGCAGGGAAGTCGAAGTCTGAGGATTGGAAGTTGTTGCTGGAGATACTGGAAGGGAGGCTGGCGAGCGTCGATGCTCTCGAGAAGAGGGAAGTTGGTGTTTCTTAAGCATGTTCTCTTAGCTATCCCATTTTTCTTATGTTGCACGAGGTCATTACCAGCCAGTATGCACATTAAGATTGAGGCTATCATGAGGAGATTTTTTTGGTCGGATGGATGCTTAAGCAAGAAGGGTCTACATCTGATGGATTGGGATAGGGTGACAGCATCGAAGAAAGGCGGCTTAGGGGTACTGCTAATGGAAGAGATGAATAAAGCTTTTATGGCGAAATGGGTGGTTCGACTTTGGGGGAAATCGGAGGACTTGGTGTGCTGCTTGCTGACGAATATTTATGGTGTGACCATGTCGTTGGAGGTCACCCCAGGACGTTTACTATCATCACTGTGGAAGGAGATTACCGTGGTTGTTCGGAGATCGTTGTCAAATGGAGATCGGTGCTGAGAGATGGAGCTGGTTTTTTATTCTGGAGGCATGGAAGGAAATATCGGCGATATATCGCCGATATATCACCGATATATCGATATCGACGTGGGACCGATATGGGCACCGATATGGCGATATATCCCGATTTCCACGCATTTTCTTCACAAAAGCTCTTCGATATGGGTGATATTTCGGCAATATATCGTCGATATATCGTCGAAATATCGTATCGATATGATATCGAAACGATATCGATGTCGATATGGCCTTCCATGTCTGGAGGGACAACTGGATGGGGGTGGTGTGGTGGGAGACCGATACCTATGACTCATAAGGCTGACGGGGGATAGTGAGGCAAGTGTCTATCAGGTGTGGGACCATAGGGCTTGGTCTTTAATGTTCGTGTTGCCCCTTTCGAATCAGAGGGTGGAGAAATTCATTGCTATGCAGGTGGAGTTGTTACAGAGCGAGGGTCCGACGTCGGGCAGAGATCATTATACTTGGGGAGACGGCAAGTTCATGGTGAGGAAAGAATACTGCTTTCTGGTTGAGGACGGGATGGAGGTACATGAAGAGATTAAAATGAACACAAGATTGATTTGGCGGTGTCGGGTGTCGAATCGAATTAAGGTCTTCCTCTAGCTATCTAGACTTGGGAAGATTCTAACCACGAGCCTTGGGAGTAGTTGTTGGGGTTGGAGGATGTTGCATGTGACAGGTGAGAGTGGAAGGTGGAAGATATGGATCATTTGTTCTTCCCGTGCCCATGCTCGGTTGAGGTGTGGATTAGGGTCAAAATCACATGGCTTGTGCGACTTGATTGCAACACCTTTTGGAGGTGTTGGGTCATTCTAACCGGACTCCACGAAGACGCTCGCACAGTCCCGCCCAATTGGGCGAATTGGTGGGTCCAATCACGGGAAGACCATCTATCTTCAAATAAAAAATGTAAACGACATCCTGCAAGGTAACAATCATCTCTCCATAGCGCATGTGGAATGTATGTGTCTCCAGGCATCATCTCTCCACAAGAGAATTAACTAGATGCCAGTTCAAAGATATGAAATCCATCTGCATGACTTTGAATAATCTCACCAGGTAAATGTTGCCAACAATGCGTCCGTCTAAGGGAACAAGTCTCAATGTGCATTCTCGCCTTCTACAATACATCCATCTTGTCACCTGAAACTACCAAGCATATATAATGTAAACACGTCTTCCATGATGGGAATGCAAATATTGATAAAAGTATTAAGTACATCGCCCTAAACTAAAGATGAATGGTGCTCCCGCTGTTGTCGTAAACGTACCCAATCAATTGGGTCCGGCTCCATCTATTTAAAAAAAAATTCACTAGAAATAAGGTAACATTATTTAATGGAATATAAGAATTTTATAAAATGCAAATTAGCACAACCCTATCACAATGAAAAAACAACGAACCTCACGAGGCATCCCAATTAATTACAATAGATCAACAATCTTTGATTAGTGATGAAAAAAAGTCAGATGAATTAGCACAACCCAATCGAAAGAATAAAAACGTGAAAACATAAAACCCACAAAAACTCTAGACCAATAGGATGTTATGGGAGGGTAAAGCGTAGAGCTATACATTATCTTCAAGAGGCAATACATTCCTTGAGATTGGGGAGGGGGAAGCGATGGAGATTGGTTAGAGGTGGCAACCGAGCGCATGGAGGCAGGTGAGCACAAATAGGGGGAAATCGGTGGTCGCATCACTGGGAGGAGGAGGAAAGGTCGAGCAAAATGCATGGGAAGGGTTCTGGCGGCTGCATGGAAATTAAAACCCTGTGGAAGCCGCCTCTTTTCTTAACCAAAGTCACCTCTTCAAGAGGCGTCTTACCTATGGTACATAACAAAAAAATATTTGTGACTACCCATGGGCAACAGGTTTAGAAACTTACCCCTAGGATGAATTTTCCTCAATAATTGTAAATCGAATTCTAGTAACATGGAATACAAGAGAAATATGGGAGATTAATTTCATTTACCCCAAATTGCAGCAGATATTTCAGACAGATTTAAAAGACAATAAACCAATTGAAGCTAATACAAACAAGAGATTCCATGCGGACGGAGGGGACGATAGCACTAGCAAGGTTGGTTGCTACCGTAGGAGGGGAAGTTGATGGGTTGAAGAGATAGGAGGCCGGTGGAAGGAAAGGGAGGAGTCGATGTTGGGAGAGGGGAAGGGTGTTGGTTGTGGAGTTGAAGGTGAGAAGGAGATGGGCGTAGAAGGTGGTGGGTTCTTGTGGGGAGGGAAAAGAGGGCTGCAGGACTGTTGAGGAGAATAGAAGGGCACTAGGGAAGAGAGGTCGAGGAGAAAAGGGAGAGACGTGAGAGGGAGGGCTGCTGGAGCTACTGGTGGGGAGAAGAAATCTAGGAGTACTTGTGGCCTGCTGGATAGAAGAGGAGAGGATCTAAGGAAAGATACAAGAAGAGGATGGAATCGCGAAAGAGAGGGAGGGGAGAGACTACTCCCTACAAGACAAAACGAAAACTTGCCAAATACAAGGGATACCTCGTCCAAACTAGAGGCACTATCCAAACTAGAGGCTCAAAAAAATTTTAAAAAAAAGTAAAAAATAATAACCCAAAGGACTAAAGATAATGAAAGAGGACCCTTAAGCTTCCCCCTTTGTCGTTGAAACTGCACTTAGCTTCCCATGTTCGGGCCCGGCTGCAATAGTATAGTGGTGATTTACCGCCAACATCCGCCACTGACCTCGACATTGCATCTCTTCAATTGTTCCACCCCAAAATCACTATATTATCACGAGTACTCGTTGCACTACAATAAAGAGGCAACAATATAGAAACTCCAAATGAATCCATCTTTTAAGGAAGGCTCCAAAGGAAGAGAAGCTAACAAAAAAGACTTGACAATCATCACAAACATTTTTATAGAAGTTACAAGTTCAACAACGAGCTCATGATACTTATACCAATGATCCTATTTTACAATCAAAACTAGATTCGAGAAGACCAATTCGTTTGGAGTTGAGTTTTTCTAGCTAGAGAGAATTGATGCAACCTAAATTACTATTTCTCCATTTTTTGCATTTTTTATTAAAATATTAGAGATATGTCTTCATGTAAGAATGCTTCCTGTTGAGATATAAATGCGGAGGTATAATCAGAACAAGAACAAAATAAAATAGAGAAATATAAATCATGGAATGCTCAAGATTTAACATGGAACCCTACTCCATGAGGAGCGGGATGAAACCACAGGGGATTGCCACTAAGGGTCGGATCATCTATGCAATCTCTCAATGAGGTCATGAAGTGTGGAGTACCTTATATAGCCCCACAGACAGACATGAATTCTATCATCCATCCATGTGGGACTAAGCATGAGTGAGGGTAATTGGATTTTGAAGAGATCCAATTACCCATCAATTACATATTTCAATACCCCCCCTTATGCTGGAGCTGAGAAAGATGCGGCTTGCAACAAAAAGAAAATGTACACAACTCATCTTCTCTTGATACATCTAAGAGACGAGGAGAGAGACATCCCATTTAAAGAACCGTTGTTGGTAGAAGATCTCGCTCAAGGACGGGTCCACGACTTTCAAGTCACCGGGAAAGAGCCTCAGTTGTGCCTGCAATAGTTACTGTGATATTAAGTCGTGCCTGGAGAAGAGTCATTGTAGAAGAAAGTCCAATGTGGAGTAGAGGTAGTAAGTGATAGAGACAACCAAGAAAGTGGTCGATGCTCGGTGAAGATGGTTGATAGCAGTAGAAGTCTGGAGTATCCGCATGTCCGTTGGATACGGGCAGTAGAAGTCATGTAGTTACATTTCAAGAATTAGAATATATGAGATGCCCTCTCTCACTCCCCCTTTCTCCCATACTTGATAAAATAAGAGCTTGGATCATCAAGTTGGGAGAAACCCAAAAAAACATTCAATTTTCTTTCTATGCTTTTTTTCATACGGCTTCTTTTGGCACGATAGCCTCTTTTTTCTCTTTTATTTGATCACTTTCTTTGGCCTTTTTTCACATACGACTCTTTCTTCTTCTTTTATATGCTAGCCTTCTCACTCTCCTCGTTTTTTTAATCGCAGCCCAATTTGGCCTAAAATATTCACCTTTTTGAAATATAATAAAATCCCAATTATGGGCCCAAATAAGTGGCGCACTTCCCCCTCTGTTTTCTTCTTTTTTTGGAGTAGCTTCATTTTTTATTTCAGGCTACATATTGCAATAGCCCCGATTGGGCCTCCCTCTTCTTTTACACCAGGATTCGTTGGTCCCAAACAAAAGCATCCCCTCTTTCTTTTCTTCTTTTTTTATAAGGGACAACCCAATACAGTTTTTAAAGCCCAGCCAAGCGGCTCTCTCAATCGAATTAGGTTCTCCATGGAAGAACCCATCTGTGCCGCCATTTAGTGCTGACCGTGGAGCGTCGTCTAGAGAGGAGGGAGGACCTCACCGTCACTCGTGAATGGAGGAGGAGCCACAGCCGCACGTACCACCTGGGAGAGGAGTTGCGGTATGGAGGCGAGCGTTAACATGGGAGCCATCACAAGAGAAGTTCCATAAGGAGCCGGTCGTTGGGGGGTTTCTTCTTCATAAGGGTTGTTAGAAAATAGAGAATGCGGAAGCGGAAACAGAGCATAATATAGAATGATAAACATAAAAGAACACAGAATATTTACGTGGAACCCTACTCCCTAAAGAGCGGGATGAAAACACGGGAGAAGCCCTCAAAGGGGCAGATATTGCATTCCTTTTTCTCAATGGACTACAAGGGTGTAGGGTTTATACATAGCACCCACGAAGTCTCCACATCTCCAAACTGGTAGATGTGGAACTAAACTCTGGATGGGGTAAATGGATCCATTTATCCATCTCCCATACATATGGCACATTACTAAATACTCCAACACTCCTCCTCAAGCTGGAGCATGCAATACTCGGCTTGGACAAACAGAAAGAAGCTCAACTCACAATACATGACACTACAGACAATATCAACTCAATGTACACAACTGTCGACTGTTGTCGAGGATGTTGCTTCTCATGCCTTGCAGGAGAGGAGGACAAACAGGTTGGAGTGTGAATCAATTGAATCTCCTCGTCGGAGAGCATGTGCTCTAAACTATCCCTGTCAGAGTCACTGCAACTGAAATAAGTCTCCTTGTCGGAGTACTCTGGCCCGCCACAACATGTGGACAACTGCTCCATCTCTGAAAAGAGATGAATTGAAAAAGGTTGTGGAAGTACAATCCTCGTCAGAGTCTACGATCTCTAGAGAATGGAGTCTAAAAGAAGCCTCCTCGTTGGAGAACTGAGTCTCTCCCATCTAGCACAGAGAATAGTACTCTACTCTGGAGTCCTTATGGTTCACATAAAAACTTTGGCCGAAACATAAAAGATGGGGACCACAACAAAAAGATGGCAAACATGTGCACATCTGAGACCGCGTACATGTGCAAGTCTGAAGCTGAGAACTAAGAAATAATCATCGAGTCTGAATGTCTGAACTGTAGAGTCTGAAAGCTGACTGGTCTGGAATCTGACATCTGCAACAGGACATATGACTCTATACATACTCCCCCTTCTCCCATATTGGTTGGAATGAAGACATCGACTAGGTTGGGAGAAGACAAGATATTGGGAAAAACATGAACTTGCAGCTTTTCATAATTTTTTTAAATAACCGCCTTGATTTTTTTAAGTTGTTTCATCATTTTTTACGCCTTTTTACGTTTCATCATTTTTTTAAATGTGCGTACGGCTTTTCTTAATTGTACACTCCTCTTTTCAAATAGATCTTTCCTTACCTTTTTTTTGAAACACACTTTTTTTAAATACGCCTCTCTCCTTTTTTATGGCCATGGCCCACTTTGGCCCAATCTTCTTTCCTTTTCGTTTTTTTATATCAATTTTTTTAAACAGTGTACCTCCCTCCCTCTCTCTCTCCTTTTTTTAAACATAAATGAGGCACTCATCATTTTTTTCGTGCCCCCCCCATTTTTTAATAGACCTCCTTTTTTTACAAATCAGCCCTTCAGCTAAAAAAAATAGGACATAATTTTTTTAAAATTTAAATAACGACAGCCTTAGGGTTCCCATCATGCGAACCCATTGCCGTCGCCCCTTGATGAGTAGGGTTCCCTTGTTCTCATCGCTCGGCGATCTAGAGAGGTCGCCTTCCCTCCCTCCTCGAACTTGTTGCACCGTCGCAGGTACCCGCCACTGGAAGATGGGTTTCATCACATGAACCGTGAGGAAGAGAGGTTGTCTGGAGCAGCTTCGAAGCTGGAAGATAATCTCGCTGCGCGTGCCCTGCTGCCCTCGATTGAGGAGAGGCGCCATCTGCGCTTGGAGATCGATTGGAGTGGTCGTTCGGAGGGGAGCCGCCTGGGAGGATAGCCATCACGAGATCACGCCGCATGGGAGGGGCTTCTGGCTGCTGGAGTGGTGCTATGCACCTGCTAGAGAGGGGAGGAGATGCGCGCCTGGAACGTCTCCTCTTTGCGCGTGTTGGTGGGGGGGTCTTGCACAAAGAGGAGAGAGGGTGCGAGGGAACGATGGCCAGAGAGGCGGCACGCATGCGTACGATGGAGGGTGCCGTCACGCATGGGCTTGGATGTAGTGTCGCCTGCACGGGTCTTGTGCGTCTGCGCAAGGGGCTCCGCCTAATGGATCTTGTGTGAGATAGCACCGCCGCTAGAGGGCTTGAAGGGAAGCACATGGGGCCACCGCTTGGGTCTGCTACGCATCAGATGGAGCCTTAGATTAGGGCTTTACGGCTAAAATGCCGCCTGCCTTGCCTGGAGATATTGATTAGGGTTTCGTGTGAAACCCTAAACCTCTTTAATAGAGATCTTGAATATTGACTTAATGGAAAATAATCTTCAATAACAACACGTCAAAAACTCGAATCCCGAACAATTAAATAATCAACATAAAATCCTCGAGAATCGACCCGCTCTGATACCATATTAGAAAATAGAGAATGCGGAAGCAGAATGATAAACATAGCATAATCTAGAATGCATGAAAGAACACGGAATTTTTACGTGGAACCCTACTCCCTAAGGAGCGGGATGGAACCATGGGATAAGCCCTCAAAGGAGCGGATATTGCATTCCTTTTTCTCAATGGACTACAGGGGTGTGGGGCTCTATATATAGCACCCACGAAGTCTCCACATCTCCAAACTGGTAGATGTGGGACTAAACTTTGGATGGGGTAAATGGATCCTGGAGAGATCCATTTACCCATCTCCCATACATGTGGCGCACAACTAAATACTCCAACACTCCTCCTCAATCTGGAGCATGCAATGCTCAGCTTGTACAAACAGAAAGAAACTCAACTCATAATACATGACACTACAGACAATATCAACTCAACGTGCACAACTGTCGGCTGTTGTCGAGGACGTTGCTTCTCACGAGGCCATCATCGTGGTCGGGGGCCTTGATTCTTCGTATAGGGTTCACCCAAGGGAACTCACGCTCGTCACCAAGGAGAAGTCTCATCACAACCTTTTTCATTGCCTCGAGAGATCCAATCATGCTAGGAAATTGAAGGGTGGTGTGCAGGAGATGCGATCTGCTTCAAATCGTGCTTTCCTGCGTGAACCAGCGAGTCCTCAAGTTCAATGAAAAAAACACAACTGCTACCATGGATTTTCAAACACTGGTTGTTCTGAGTCATAGTTGTATGGTTTCAATTCTTGCATATGCTCGATGCTGTATAGATAGTTGTTGGACGCTCAGTCTGGAGGTGCACATGGAGATAGGGCCACATGAACATGGTTACGACCTGATCGGATCAAGCCCCTTTCAGGTGAAGGCTGCAGCGGGGATGATGTTATCAATTTGGTTGGCAATAGGGTTGCAGCCTTCATACCATGGACAATTACGGTTTCGTCATAACCCTAGAATTGTATATAGTAGGAACAAAAGTTCCTCCAACACAATGATTAACAGATCTTAAAATTTGAAAAAATAATCAAATTTCAACAAAAACGGGCAAAAAGTTGCTACCTAAACAATAAAATCGAAATCCTAAGAAATCGAGTAGTGATACCATGTTGAAATATAAACGCAGAAGCATAATCAGAACAAGAATGAAATAAAAGAGAGAAATATAAAACATGGAACATTCAAGATTTAATGTGGAACTCTACTCCGTGACGAGCGGGATGAAATCATGGGAGAAGACCACTAAGGGCTGCATCAACTATTGCAATCTGTCAATGAGTACAGGAGGTGTAGGGCTCCTTATATAGCCCCAACCTGAGTCCCATCACTCATCAATGTGGAACTAAACATGAGTGGGGGGTAATTGGATCTTGGAGAGATCCAATTACCCATCTATTACATACTTCAACACTTCTTTTGGTCCAAGAGACATGCCTCTTGATTCATATATGATCTATACAAGACCCCCATACTTGAATAACAAAGAAATGTGTGGAATGAATGAATCATATATTTAATCAAGACTTTATCCCTCTTTTCCCTTAGGTTTTTTTCTTCTCCTCTACCCTCCACCTTCCTTCTTGACCCCATATCTTCTCTCGCACATGACTTGACGTGCTCCCTCCCTCGTCTCGCTCATTTCAGCATATTCTCATCCAAAAATCCCATGTAAATGGCATGTTCCATTTTCTTCTTGCCCTCGCCCCACCCTTCTTCTCCTATGGATATTCGAGATGCAACACGATCAAAGTTCAAAGCACGTCCAAGGACCTTGTTTTTTTTTTGAGAAACTCCAAGGACCTTGTTATGGCCTTGTGGATCAAGAGGATGGCCATGATCTTTGAAGGTGTAAGCTTTCACAATCCATGTTTGCTTCCTACTGAGGATCTGACCACTTGAGAGCTCCACCATTTCCAAAAAAATTATATAAGCCATAGTAAGGTCCATGTTCCCTTATCTATATATGTGATGCCACGCCCCATAATTGTGCCATGCTCCAAACTAGATGTAAATATATATTAATATTAAGAAACTACATTGCATAAAAAAGGAAAAAGTTGGAAGAGTGCACTTCATATTAGCATAACTGCCTTCTCTGAAGAAAGTAAACATAATGGATTGCCTATAGAATACCAAGTTGCAGTTAAGTCAACGAAGCAAATAATCTTAATTAGGGCAACCTTCTGAACTCGATCTTTCATGGTAAAATTTGCATTCTATGCTTATACAACGTTTAGAGAAAGCATACATAAGACTATTATGATCATATGACTAGTTTAGATCAATATGCTCTCATTATAGTAGTAGACAAGAATGCATAGCAGGAAATTACTGATTGAAAGCAATTTAAATATGTTTACCCGTATTTCTTCAGCCATCCTATCATTGCAGGTATTTGGCACACCACGCTTGATAGCTATCTTAGCAATCAAGCTTTTTTCCCATAATTTCACCATAGCTTGAGCCAGACCATGGTTCTCTCGGTTTCTTCCTATGGTAAAATAGTGCAAATACCAAAAAGCAATAGCAAATTAATTAGCAAGACCGAATGCTTTCTGCATAACAATACGTGATTGCAAGTCTAAAGAAAAAAATACAAACCAAGTGCGAAATGAGGTGGCATTGACCGCGCCAACCTACGTAGATACGTCATTTCTGAGTTTAGGAGTGCAAGTTTTGCCCTGTGAGGGAGAAATCTA
Organism: Ottelia alismoides; assembly: GCA_037367405.1. Taxonomy (NCBI): domain Eukaryota; kingdom Viridiplantae; phylum Streptophyta; class Magnoliopsida; order Alismatales; family Hydrocharitaceae; genus Ottelia; species Ottelia alismoides. Next base: position 37,306 of record JAZKJV010008605.1, on the reverse strand, counting down.
AATGGAGGCCTATACCCAGGTATTACAAGTGGAAGCAAGTCAGCGTCTACAGGTAAAGGTTCACGTCCTGCCCAGTCTCTGAACCTTGGTCCTAACTCGTCCAGTAAACTATCGATATCAGATGTAATGATCGATTCATTAGATTGCACCTTTGAAGAACCTGCTGTTGTGGACGTGGTTCTCATTAGATGTTTGTGAAAGTTAGCTTCATCTTGAGCTACCGTGTTTTTTGAAGATTTCATGGGGTTGCTTTTGGAGAAATTTTTTTCTGGATAAGAATGCACACAAGAAAGCTTGTAAGACATTCCCCTATATAATACCACGGAACTTCCAGATCTCCAAATAATCACCCCTCCACTTTTGCTCTGTTTAGGACAGAAAATATAGCATCAGTATGAAGCTCTAATAAAACATAATCCAACAAAGTCAGGTTGACACATCCCAAAGTACAATATTTACATTGTATCGTGACAAACTACAAAAGAAGCAAAACACAAATTTTATACAAACACCTGCTCACCAAGCCATATTATATGCTATATTTTTTGAAAGAAAATAAGGCAATGCGCTGAGAAAACATCCATCCAAAAACTTTACATTCACATGTTAAAGTAAAGTATAAGAATCACAAAGACCAGCAATTAATAAGAATCACAAAGACCAGCAATTAATAAGAATCACAAAGACCAGCAATCCTGCAGGATCCTGGCATATGCTCTATAACATTTGTATAGAATCTCTCTTCACAAAAAAATCACCCCATTCTGACCAGCCACAAGATCCACAAAATAGTCACTACCCAAGTCCTAACATGTTTATCCCTAGCACGAGGTTGATCTTTGGAATCAAGAAATGCCGAGGCCCAACGTAATCATGTCCAGATCAGTTGCCGCACATAGAGACAAGGATGAGCTGTATAAAAAGAACAAGTGATTTGTATCCTCAAGCGCCTTTGAACACCACTAACAGAACCCATCGGCCCCCTAGAAGAATCTAGCCCTCCCGAGTACCATCATAACACAATCACACCTCATAAACCATAAGACCTCCAATAAAACCAGAAACTCAGCTACCATTTGGTCCAACATGTCCAAGCAAAACTGGGGGAATCATCCTCCACCTGCAGATTTCCCACCATCAATCGGTAAAGCGAAGAGGAAGGGGAACCCGACACAAAGCACACCAAGTCCAGTCCAATGTTGTATGACGAGTATGCATCTATAAGTGTGTAATTGGATCCCTCCAAGGTCCAATTACCACATGCACATATCTTAGTTCCACATCATCTATTAGTGGGACTTGGTCATTATTGTTGTGCTATATAAGAAGCCCATACACTTTGTATTCATGGAAAGAGCAACGACGACAACAACAAAGCCTTTTCCCACTTTAAGTAGGGTCAGCAACATGGATTTTTTGCCTCCATTCAGATCTATCTTGGGTCATTCTCGGGCTTAGATCCAAAAAACTAAGATCCCTTCGTATAGTCTCATTTCAACACTTCTTAGGTTTTCACGCCCTCATTTTGCGGGGTCAACACTCCAAAACTCACATCTCCTCCTTTGCACATGGCCAAACCACCTAAATCGATTTTCTCGCAACTTATCTTCGATCGGAGCTACATTCACTTTTATTCTGATGGCGTCATTCCGAATCCGATCTCTACGTGTGTGTCCACACATCCACCTTAGCATTTTCATTTCTGCTACTGACATTCTTTGCACATGTCTATGGTTCAAAGGTAGGGATGAGCATTGGGCTGGGTCGGCCCAGCCTGGCCCGAAGCTTGGCCCGCATAGCCCGGCCCGGCCCAAACCCGAATTATTTATGGGTCGGGCTTGGGCCAAAGATGTAGGCCCATTTAATAATTGGGCCGGGCTCGGCTTAGCCCGGCCCAACCCATTAGGGCCGATAGCCCATCCCACATAGAAGCCCAAAATTAGGCATGTTAGGCCCGATAGCCTAGCCCGATAGCCTGGCCCGCATAAAGCCCATGTGTCTAGACTTTGATCTCTCACTTTGATATATTCATCTGGATTTAATGAGGGATTGACGACATCGACAGATTAACCCACTTGAGGTACATTTTCAATCTATTTGTTTACTATTATTTGCACATGTTTCTATAATATCTATATGAAACTCTTTCCATTAGATATTGTAGAATCATAGATATGACCAAATATGTGCAAAACAGTAGGATAATTAAATAATAAAGACCTAAATAACTAATAAATACTTCATAACGAATATTATAATCAAAATAACCAAATGAGGGTGCGCCAAGTTTATGGGCCCACCAAGTCTAGACTCATAAATTTTGGGTCGGTCCAGGCCCAAATGATTTTTGAGACATTATGGGTCGGGCCGGCCAGGCCCGACCCATAATAATTGGGTTGGGCTTGGGCCTTCAAAAAAATTTAGTGGGCCTAGGCCAGACCCAAAGCCCATAAACATAAATAGGCCTGGGCCCTGTAGGGCCCGACCCATGCTCATCCCTATTCATAGGCCAACATTCAAATCCATGGAGCATAGCAGGTCTCACAGCTACTTTGTAAAACTTTCCTTTGATTTTCAAATGAATTTTCTTATCACAGAGAACAGTAGAGGCTCCTCTCCATTTTAGTCGACATGTGTTCATTTTATTTGAAAGAGCAATGATAGAATATCTGACCCTTGAGAGGTCTTCCCCCGTAGTTTTATCCTGCTCCTTACGGAGTAAGGTTCTATGTAAAATCTTGATGTCTTCATGTTCTTTATATATTTATCTCTGATTATTACGCTTATGCATTGTCGTTTTCTATATGGTATCAAAGTGAGTTCAATTTTATAGTTTATTCATGAAATTTTATTTTGATTTTGTTCTTCAAAGTTCGTGATATGTTCGACGGTATCAAGATTCTTGTTCAAAATTCTAGGATTTTTTATAAAACCTTAATGCAACGTCACTATTTAGGTTATCACCGCCTATAGCCCTAAGCGGAGATCTCGTCACTATGGCATCTTCCAAGCCATGCTACATGCATGCATGATGACCTCACATCATCATTCCAATTTGGGTTCACCGAACCATAGCCGTCACCCCATTCAGGTTCAATCGAGCACCTCCAAGAGACCTTCTCACATGTGAAAAAAAGGAAGAACAACCGACACTCCAAGAAGCAAAGATGGGTTCTCCCCACTAGGGAACCCTAACCTAAGGCCTTCAACAAACACACCGGGAAAAAGAGAGACACGAAGAAGCCCTTACCGCACCAATGTGTTCTCTGTACCCCCAAAAATTCTTTGAAATTGCCTCACGGTATCTCCAAGATATTCAATCGCCATTGCCGGCGATCGATGCGGTGACGATATGGCAAGGATAATTTAAGGCCCTTCTCGGTCGTTTTCCGGTGTGAAATTAGGGTTTCAAGGGCAAGATGGGTTCGTCGCCATCCAACCCGCGAGCCACCGCACCAGCCCAAGTGCACAGGAACTCCTACACATCTTCCAAGCAAACGGATCTTCCCTTTCGAAACAGACCCATTGTGTACGCAACTCCATGCGCAATCAGCTCCCTACACGCAACTCCTTCTCGAAGATATACAAAGGTGGTAGGAGCAAGTTCTCTCTAGAACACTAAATAATGATAGAGAGACCCCTCTTTGTTTCACCAATTTTAGTTTGCAATAGATTTAGGCTCAACCGGGTGTATTTAAAAGGAGGACTAAAGATGTTGGGCACGAGCGTAATGCTACAGATTTTTTGAAGAGAGAGAGAGAGAGAGGAAGAGGAATCTCGAGCCCAAAGATGGGTCGTTGCTCTTGCATTAAAAAGGGGGGAGGTAACTCATGGGCCCATTTGGGCCACTTTTAAAAAAAAGGAAATAAAGAAAGGGCCCGGTAAAAAATGGATTGATTGAAAAAAAGGGAGAGAAAAGCCAAATTATATTTTTTGATGGGAAAGAGGGTGAGCTCCCGAAGCGGGAGTCAGCACAAGTGTTATTTAAATTAAATTAAAAGAGTATGAGAAACAAGAAACATACAGAAATTACAGTAAAGGATCACGACTCCCAAAAGTTCATAAGAGCCCTACAATGAGAAACTACATTTTCTGAGTAGAACCACTTACTTTTAATAATGAGCTCGTTTCTAGCTAACCATATAGCCCAAAGTGCCGCAAAGGCCTTGGCGACGTCGTCGGAGGATATACTCCCTACTCGCCTCACCGATTCCCAAAACCTCGCCTCGTTGTCAAAAGCCACCCACGAGATTGCCAACTCACTCCAAACTTTCGCCGAAGCCGCATAGCTGAAGAAGAGGTGTTCCCAGTTCTCTTACTGCTCCCCATATATATCACAAGTTAGATCTTGCAAGCCAAAAATCCTTGCCCTCCTAACTTTATCACAAATCCTGCATTTTCATAGGCACCAAAGGAGTACCTTAATTCTGTTTGGAATCCTGCTAGCCCATATTATCTTCACAACCAGGCAAAGATCAATCTCCTGGGTCACGCCTCCCCTTCTAAATTCTCCATACGCATGCTTGACCGAAAATCTGGTTCTTGCCCACACCAAGTAATCACGACACAAGGTGAACTCCTCCAGGAGAGCAATTTCCTCCCACAAGCGAGCCAAGTCCTCCCTTCTATGAACCGAAAGGACCACCATAAATGGCGGCCTCCACTCCCTGTCCTGAGCTGTGCTCCTCAGATCCACATCCTTCCTTGCCTCCATTGCGAAAAGACTTGGGAACTGCCTCTATAGGGTGCCATCACCTGTCCAATCATCCTTCAAGAATCTGGAACCCCGCTCGTCCCCCACCTTAGGCTTCAGTCTGTGCATCACAAGCGGTAACACTTCAGCACCCCTTGCCATAAATGTGGTTCAAATCGAGTTACACCTGCCACAAGATTACCTATCACTCCATAGACTTCTGGCAGCAATTGGGTAGTCAGGTCCTCTGATGGGCCCCAAATGTGAACCGCCCACTTTGCCAATAAGGCCTTGTTCATGCAACCCACATCCCGAACCTCTAATCCCCCTTGGTCCCAAGGTCTGGTAACATCCTCCCATCCCACGAGGTGTAGCTTCGACTTCTGTTGCTTCCCATCCGACTAGAAAAATCTTCTCATCAGCTTTTCTATCTTCTTTCTGACCCCTACAAGCATCAATCTTGTCGAGAAAAAGAAAGTGGAAATGGCTGACAACACGTGCTTAAGCAGGACCACCTTCCCGTCCCTAAACAGAGTAAGAGCCTCCCATCCAACAAGTCTCAACTCCAACCTATGAATCACCGCATCCCAATCGCAACTCTGAGCTTGCCTGCCACCAACGGGAGACCAAGGTAAGTGATAGGTAAGTTCCCCAACTGACAACCAAGTATCTCTACTACCATGCCCCGTTCATCCTCATGCATTTCAAACGTGATTATCACCGACTTCTGCATATTTATTTGCATTCCGGAGAGGTTGCTAAAGATGTCCAGGAGTTGAGCCACTCTACTGCTCATCACATCAGAACCTCCCAGAAAGAGAACCGTGTCATCTGCATATTGAAGCAGTGGCACCGAGAGCAATTTCTCGTCGTGATGAAACTTTTCCATTTCGGGAAAATAGCTTTGCAAGGTTTTGCCGATGACACTTTTCCATTTCGGGAAAATAGCTTTGCAAGGTTTTGCCGCAACTACTTTTGCATTTTTGATCACTGCGACACGCTCTCCTCGTTCATTTCTGGCATACTTGAATACAACCTAGCCGCTCCCCTTCTGGAGATGAAGTGCTTGATGATGCAGCAAAGAGAAAGATGCTGAAGATAGGAGCTTTTTCGCGTTATAGTTACTGGATCCTCTCATGAAGACAACTATCTCCCGGAATAGAGCGAAGGCCTAGATTATATATGGGGGGGAATGACCGAGGAAGACGAGAAATTGGGATCTGGGGGAAGGTAGCTGCTATGGAAGAGACTGAGGCCCCTGAAAATCTGTAGTCTAGTGAGACTTCCGAAAGCCTAGAGCGAATCAAGGAAGTGGGCAGGGCAATCTCTGACAGACAGCGGCCCTTGCTCGAGAGTCTGAGACCATGGGAAGAGCGAAAGCGGAGACGCCAAGAAGATCAGGGTCGAAGGTCTGGTAGTTGTTAAGCCGATAGTCGATGATGATGCGCCGAATGGGTAGTCACATACTTTATGAGCCGTTTCACTACTAGATATTCGGGGGTGCGAGCCCCCGAATACATAGTGCGGAGTGAAGGTGAGCTAGGAGCGAACCGTAGAGATACGAAGGCGAGTGAGTCGCAGTCGAGCCGTCATTCGTGGGTGAACAGTGGAGCTAGGAAAAGTCGAAGTGTGCGTAGCGAAAAGATCGACTGCTATTTCTGGGTCGAAGAGCGGTAAAGAAGTGTGGATTCCGTTCGCTGCGTCTAGTCCGTGATCTGAAAGGCCCCAAATAGATTATCTAGTAGAGTCTCAGCGGGTTCTAATAGAGCTTTATGAGCCCTCGAAGAAAGCCTGACGCAGTTGCTTATAACGGGGGCAGAGGGGACGAAGGCTAGTATAAGCACTTATCCAGTAAGAAGAAGAAGTAGGTAGGGACGTCGGATGATTTTCCAAGCCTCAGCTAGTCTCTACTTCCATACCTCTTTCTTCGCTTACCCTCACCAGAACTCCTTGAGTATCACCCATGCGAAAACCCTCACAGCAGCCCCCATCCACCACCTGCTTAAAGAGGACCACAAGTGCATCGGCCACCAAAACGAACAACATGGGAGTGAGGGGGCATCTCTGCCGCACCCCCCTCTGTGGCTGGAAGAAGCCCCCCTTAGGCCTACCATTCACGAGGATCGAAAAGGACGATGTAGTAATGCACCTCTTCATCCAAGCGATCCAACAATCTGGGAAGCCTCTTTTCCTCAAAGATTGCCACATGAAGTGCCAGTCCACGCAATCATAGGCCTTGGCAAAATCGATCTTCCACAACACACCTTTTTTGTTATTGCACCTCTACTCCAGGCAAATCTCTGGTGCCATGACCACCCCCTCCGCCATCTGAGCACAATGGAGTCCATGAACCTCTTGAGTTTGTTTCCCAGCACCTTGGCCACAATCAGATAAATGCCATTGGAGAGAGCGGTCGATCTGAAGTCATCCACTCTAGTGTGAGATCCTTATTTGGTAGCAAAAACAACATCGCCGTGTTAATCTTCTCAAAACCCATGATCTCTCCCTGGATTCATCTAGCACCTCTAGGATCTCAATCTTCAGCAGGTCCTAAAATTCTCTGTAAAAGGATATCGGAAAACCGTCTGGCCCGGGTGCCCCATCAGCATTCATCCCCCAAACAACTTTTTTCACCTCCTCAGTAAACGACGCCACCAACCTGAACAAAAACCAAATATATATATATAGAGAGAGAGAGAGATGAGTTGTTGGAAAAAAAAAGAAAATAAAAGAAGAGATTGATTTTGGCTTTCCCCTCATTTTCTTCTCCCAACATGGTAGACGTCATCATTTTCCGACAAGTTTGGGAGAAAGGATGAGTATTCTATAGAGCATTCAGATATCAGACTCTACCCATCCGAGGCACTCTATGTTCGAGTGTCCCAGTTTCTTCAAGTTCTCCAACAAGGAGACATTGTTTCATCTTCCATCCTCCGATTATCGTGAACTCCAATACGAGATCCTTCTGAGGTTCCTATGAGAGAGAACCCACTTCGATGTCCCTATGAGAGAGACACATCTTCAAAGATCTATATATAGAGATTCCCACAACATGATTTGTTTGCCCCTTCATAGAGATGGAGCAATTTTAAACATGTTATGTAGTCTTCCAACATGTTGCGGGCCAAAGTCCTCCAATGAGGAGACTCATTCCAGTTCAAGTGACTCTATACAGTACATAACACACTTTCTTTGACGATGAAACTCAATTCAATTCTGGTGGCTCTGACAGATGCAGTATTGAGCACGTGTTCTCCGACAATGAGACTAATTCCACTAAATCCCTTCAGTTCCTCTTCACCAACACATCATGATAAGCAATATTCCCAACAGGCAACTAGCAGAGTTTGTGTTTAGTTGATATTGTTCGTATTTTCTTGTATCCTGTGAGTGAGTGGCTTCTTTTGTCCAAGTTGAGCATTGCAAGCTCCAACTTGAGAGGGTATTAGAAAATGCATAAATAGGTGAGTAATTGGATCCCTCCATGGTTCAAATATCACATATACCTATGTTAGTCGCACGTCATCTATTAGTAGAACTTTGTTATTATGGTGGAGCAATATAAGAAGCTCCGTATCTTATTTATTCGTTAAGAGAGCAATAACAAATTATTTTACACTTGAGAGGCATTTTCTCGTGGTTTCATCCCACTCCTTATAAAGTTGGGTTCCATGTAAATTCTCTGTGGCCTTCATGTTATTTATATCATTATCTATGATAATAATAAAAGACCAGGGTTCAAATCCCACTCTTGCAGTGGTTGCGTTAGGTAGTCGACGACCAGCGTAAAAAATAGTCGAATCTTTCAACATGGATTTGAGCGAGAATCCATGTAGCCGACCCTACTTATAGTGGGAGAAGGCTTAGTACATTTTTATCTATGATAATAATGCTTCCGCATTGTTATTGTGTACAACAATACTCGATTGTAGGGTTTGTCTAATCATATTTCTCTCAGGAGCGATAAAATTGTCCACACTTCTAATCCGACAACGAATGATGCATCTGTAGAGGAGCTTGAGGATGAGGAGTCAGATAGGGAGAATCGTCATCACCCCCCTCAACCAGAAGAGAAGTTGGATCCTCGAAAACAACAAAAAATTTGCAAAAACAAAAACACAAAAAGCGGAGTCAATGACGAAGGGCAAGATCCGAGGGAAACTTGTCACCCTTGTTGCTTTGAGATCATCCACGCTCAGCTTCTCGGAGCTCGCCATTGGTTGAAGCAACAAACCGGTGTTGTATAAAAGCATCTTTCATAGGTGATTCGACTCCATTTCTCCATGTTGATGGTTTAGCTTCTATTTCAATGTAATTTGAATATTAAATGTGATTTTACAGATGATTTTGTTTCCATTCCTGTTCGTTTCCGATATCTTTATTTTAGGTGGAAGCACACGTTCTGTGTATCATACCATCTTTTCTATCCGAATTCATCCCATTCACCACAGGTCAATCCATGTTCTCCTCCTCTATTCAGAGCATGCCATCTTCTAAGCAAGCCTGTGATTGGAGGAATATCCTTCCTTCCATAATCAGTAAGAGAAAATTCCACCCATTTCGTTTCTTTCAAAGCCAAAAGCGAAAACCTCTCAAATCTCTAAGGATCAGTTTGAAGAGATATGAGACCCCATGAAGAACCGATAATATTCCCTCCAGATTTTCGACGAAGCACACATTAACCCCTTGCATTGATAGATTCATCAAGACTCCACAGATATTATGCAACCTCCAACTCAACAAGTCCAGACCCCACCACAGGTGTATGACACCTACTTGGTCAGTAAAGCCATGTTCGTCTCCTTCAGACTCGGTGCCCTAAATCTACCATCCTTCTTGAACAACATCATCATCCTCTTATTCACGAAAGGCATTACATGTATCTCACCAATGCTTGTATAGAAAGTCCATCGAACTCCCGTGGGAAGCAGGCGGGTCGGCGAGAAAAAGCTAGAATAGCAGGCAACACCTCCTTAAGAAGTAACCCCCCCCCCCTCCCCAACAAGCAAGGTGGTCGCCACTCAGCAGGCCTCTACTCCATCTTCTCTAACACCAGCAATCAATCACGTTGCTTCAGAGGGGATTCACTCTTCCAGGTTTTTAGGTTGAAATCACTAATATTTAGTTTGTGGGTGATCTCCTAATGTTTATTCTCTACGATGAGGAATATGGTAAATATATAAGCATCACATTCAAAATCTTTTCTCGTGTATGGGAACTAAATATAAATCCCTCAAAATCTTAAATCCAAGGAATACATCTAACTCAATGGAAAGAAGACAAGGTTGCCACTATCTTTAGTTGGCAGTTTTGAAATTTCCTTTGAATTATCTAGTTTCCCCCTTTACACCAAAAACATTTAGGGTGGGAAGTTGGTAATCTTTCCTAGACAAATGCACATTTAAACTTAGTGGATAGAAAGCATGTATACTATCTCTCCCAACCTATGTGACCCTGAACAATTCAACTCTTTCCCTACTAGCAAATCAATTCCTTTCACCTTTGAGAATACCCAAATACATTACAACAACAAAATCTTTTCCCACAATTAATGGTTGGCTACATAGATTTTTTACTTTCATTTGGATCTATTTTGGATCATTCTCGAGCTTAAATCCAATAATTAAGATTCCTTCGGATAGTTTAATTCAAACATTTCTTGGACCTTCCTCGCCCTCTCTTAACCGGCTCAACATCTCAAATCTCGCATCTTTTAGATGGTGAATCAACCAACTTCCTTTGCAAATGGCCAAACCATCTTAAGCGATTTTCTCTCATCTTATCATCTATCGGAGCTACACCAACTTTCCTTCTTATTGCATCATTCTGAATCCAATCTTTTAGTGTATGACCACATCCATATTAGCATTTTCATTTTTGTACTATCATTCTCTTCACATGTCTCTGTGAATCTATGGTTCACATGCAATTACCCAAATACATTAATAGAAAAAATTTAATAAATTGGAACTTCCTTTGGAATGAAAATATAAATATTAAGAATCAGAACTTTATGGCTTGGAAAAAATTATCTAAAAATGGGGCAGCCTTCTCTCTCTTTAGGTAGGGTTGCCTACATGGATTCTTCCTCAAAATCCATGATGAAAGATCCGACTATTTTTACATTAGATGTCGGTTACCTAATGCAACCCCTGCACAGAGGGATTTAAACCATAGTATTTTGATTGGTAGGCATATTGCACTACACCAGAGTAAAAATGGTGAAGCTTTCTCCAACTTTAAGTAGGGTCAGCTACTTGGATTCTTACTCAAATCCATATTGAAAAGGTCCGACTATTTTTTTACGTTGGTTGTCGGCTACCTGATGCAATCCTATAAGGGAGAATTTGAACCATAATCTTTTGGATGGTAGACACATTGCACTACCGCCAGAGTACCTAAAGAAAATGATGGATGGGTTATAATTAATTTAGAAATTTTCAAAAATGCAATATTCACCAAAACCATGATCTCTAATATGGAAGGAAAATTACTCGACAAATAATGCATGCCTTGCACTAAGGGAGAACCAATATCACTCAAACTGGCAAACACTAGAGGTGACTCGAATACAATGAGAGATCTAAAAAAGAGATTTGAAATGGTAAGGGAGGCCTCTTCCAAAAAAATATCTCAGGTGAAAACTCCTTGATGTGGGATGATCGAATAAATAGACAACCTAGCCTAAAAAATAATATGGTCTATCCTTTGTTAGAAACAAAAAAATACATGGAAACAAGTGTTGGACAAACTTTAGATCTCTAAACAAGTGACTATCGAGTATGGAAAATAGAGAGGTTTATAGAGAAAAGTGGCTTAGCATAAAAACAATGTCACAAGCATAATATTAGAGTTTAGGCAAGATTTAATAAATTTCCGCTTCATAAATGGTAAAACACGCATGCAAAGAACGATTAATCAACTATATTCACTATTCTGACAAGGATGAAAAATTTTAAAGTTCCACACAGAGAAGTATACTATATAGGAAACCCTACCTCATAAATAAAATCTGTTTCATTGCATTCTTTATTTTTCTCCACATGGTATCAAAGAGACAATCCTATACCGAAGTTCGTACCCATCTTCCTCGTTGCCACCACCCAAGGCCTTAAATGTCGGTTTCGGTCACCATTTCGGTACCGACCAAAACATAATTTCGATGGAATTTCGGTGGAATTTCGACCGAAATTTCGGTCATTTCGGTCATTTTTTGTACTAGGACCCCCATATTTCGGTCATTTTGGTCGAATTTCGATTTCGACTGGATATCGATATTCGACAGAAATTCGACCGAATTTCGCTGAAATTTGAGGCCATGCCACCACCGACCCCAGTCTCGGTAGCCTCTTCAAGAGGCACCGGAGAACCCCCACAACATCCCACTACTACCAAGCCCTGTGCACTACCACCCCCACATCAGCAACTAGGTCTGTGTAGCTCCCCTCATAACCCTCGGGCCCTGCATGGGTCCTTACATCAACCTTCGGCCTTGCACGGTCCTTCCAAACCATAGTCAGGCCCCGTGCGACCCTTCCACCTCATTGTTGCAGGCCGCGCACGGCTTCTCCTTGTCGTTGCAGGTTACGTGTGATCTCCTTTGTACACCATAAGTCCTACACAGTGACCTCACACCACAAGGTCCCCTAGTGTGCTCATACAAATACATGTGCTTCTCACACAGCTCATTGGGTCTCTACTTCTCTAATGTGTAATTAGATACATGCAATACCTTGTTGATCTCTATCTCTTTGACCACAAGAGTCACAGCTCCTATCGAGACCAAGCACACATTTTCCACATTTTCTATGATGGCTCAAGAGATTTTAATCAAACTCAAGGGCGTAAATAATAATGTGCTTTTGTCTCAGTCCTTCAAGGTATTCATCGATGATTTAGGAAAATTTCTATCTTGACGAAGGAACCTTTATAAGAAGCGGGCAAAGACTATGGGTCCTGATTGGGGACAACTATCGGGCCATGACATGGATGACCATATAGGATGAATCGGCATATATTTATTAGCAGCTGACTACCAAACCATGACTTGCAGACATCTATATATAGATTTGGGCTTCTACTCAAGGAGCTTCTATTATGGCACATGTAGCATTATTACAGCTCTTGTTGGGAGAAAATAATCACTTGCTTATTCATGAGGCCCCGAGGTTTTCTTATATAGAGGAGAGACCCATTGGGCAAATTACATAAAGAGAACGAAAGAAAAGAGAACACATAAAAGAAACAAAAGATAAATAGTATCTCAACACTCCCCCTCAAACTAGAGCGCATATATCAATCATGCTCAGCTTGGAACAACATCTCTGGAAAGGCTCTCTGGTTAGGGCTTTGGTGAGCACGTTTGTTGTCTGATCTCCTGAACTAACATGAGTGGTGGAGATGAAGCCCTTCTTAATCACGTCTCGAGTATAGTGATCATCTATCTCGATGTGCTTGGTCCTCTGGTGGAAGGATGTGTTGTTGGCAATGGAGAGAGTAGACTCAAGTTTTACGTCAGTAAAAACAGATCTGACCCATATCATCTCTGTACTAGCATGTGTCATGGCCATGTACTCTGATTCTGTATTGGATCTGATGATCAGCATCTGCTTCTTGCTCTTCCATTACATAAAGGAACTCCCTATAAATACTGCAAAATAAGAGGTAGGCTTCCTCTCCTTGGGACAACCTGCATAATCTACATATGCACAAGCGTTAATAGAAAGGAATGTACATCTGCTAAATAGAAGACCAGTGCCATGTGAGGTCATCGTATACCTCAGAATTATATAAACTGCATCCATATGTACCTTTCGACGTTGTTTCATGAATTGGTTCACTTTGCTTACGGCAAAGGATGTATCTGGCCTAGTGATGGTAACATACAGGAGCTTCCCAACGAGCTCCATGTACCTCCTCTTGTCTACATCCCTAGTGTCATCATCATACAACTTCATACTCGGGTCCATGGGAGTAGTGGCATGCTTGCAATCTGTCATGCATGTCTCAAAGAGAAGATCTGTAACGTACTTTTTCTGGGTCATCACCAGCTCTCGCTAGTTCCTGGCAAACTCCAGTCTAAGGAAGTAGTGTAGACTACTAAGGTCCCTGGTCACAAACTGCTGACCTGGGAAATCCTTAGCATCCTAGATGTGTTGCTCATCATCTCCTGTAATAATGATATCATCAACATAAACAAGTATGAAAATAGTCCTCTCTGAGTCCTCTGAACAAACAATAAATGATGGGCAGTCGATCTCACCAACCCATGTTGATCTATCAAGTCTGAGAGTTTTTGGAACCATGTTCTTGAACTCTGCTTAAGGCCATAAATTACCTTGTGAAGCCTGAAAACCTTCTAACACTCCTCCTCAGCAGCGAACCCAAGTGGTTGTTGCACGTAAACCTCCTCATGTAGGTCACCATAAAGAAATACATTCTTCATATCTAGTTAATATATGGGCTAATCCAGTGTCACTGCAATAGAAAGAAGAATACGTAGTGTAGAATGCCTAGCCACTAGAGGGAAGGTATCATGATAGTCCACCCCATATATCTGTTGAACTCGCATGCTACAAGTCTCTCCTTGTAGCAATCTACGTTATCATCTGCTCGATACTTCACCATAAACACGTACTTGCATCCAACAACAGATATTCATGTAGGAGCTGTAACAATGCTCCAAGTGCCACAGGACTGTAGCGCGGCCATCTCCTCATCATGACAAGATGCCAATGGATGTTCTATATGGACTCCTGACATGTTTATGTCTCTACGATAAATAGCACTATGGCAAATCTCATGAAGTCCTCTAAGAGTATGCTCAAGGAGACATGTGTTGCAAGAGGATATGTAGCACAAGTATGTCTCAGTTTCCCCAGAGCAATAAGCATATGTAGATCATCTACCATGTCATGAACATGTAAACTATCCTCCTTAGAGGGCACTTGCTCATCCTATAAAGAATCATGTTGCATAGACAACTCAGTAGTGTCATCAGTAAAAATAATATGCTCATTACATACATGTGATGTATTGGATGGTGGGGAAGGCCTACGAGCATGGGGAATAGTGTAAACATGCGAGTAAACACATGTGGCAAAAAATGAATCAAGGTATTAGGTGCAAATCAAGGGGCAGCCACAGGAGCAAGTGCAGATACTGGAGGTGGTGGTGGTAAAGGTGGTGGAGGCAGAGTAAGTACTAGAGGTGGTCCATCCGTAAGAGGAGGCATGTATACCTCCTCACCAGAGTCAAATGGAGTCAACATGTTACGTGTGGGAGAGAAATACATAACAGACTCAAAGAATGTGACATCAACACTGATAAAGTATTTCCACAGAAGCAGATGCAAACCAATAGTACCCCTTCTAGGTACGAGAGTAGCCAACAAAGATGCACTTGACAGGTCTAGGGGAGAGATTGCCGCGGTCAAGCATCAAATTATGAACAAAGGTCACATAACCAAATACTCAGGTTATAAAGAAGAATTGGTCCTTCATGGGAAGCACAATTGAGAAAGGAACCTTTTTCTCCTAAAACAGAAGATGGCATATGATCCATCAAGTAGCAAGTTGTGAGGACCATATCACCCTAATAAGAGCAAGTGGCACAACTTTGAATCAAAAGAGTTCCGGTTACATCAAGTAAATGGTGGTGTTTATGTTCGGCAACACCATTCTGTCGGGATGCATAGGCACACAAGATATGGTGTACGAAGCCAGGAGACTTGAGGAACTTGGATAGTTGTAAAGTGCATAACTCTACGACAT
Source organism: Ottelia alismoides (assembly GCA_037367405.1). Lineage (NCBI taxonomy): Eukaryota > Viridiplantae > Streptophyta > Magnoliopsida > Alismatales > Hydrocharitaceae > Ottelia > Ottelia alismoides. Next base: position 21,841 of record JAZKJV010008605.1, on the reverse strand, counting down.
TGTCAGATCGTAAATACTTGATAGTAGTAGAGATATTCTTTATTTCATTAATAAAGTTTTTAACGACAGACCCGGTCCCGAACTTATTTTTTTAACAAAAAGACCCAATAAAATCTATAATAGTCATCCACATCAACAAGATAAAAATGGTATCCCTTGTGATGAGGAACACGACATAGATCCCAAATATTTAAGTGAATAAGGTCAAATAATTGAGTACTGCTACAACTTTGACGACTAGAAAAAGATGAGCGATGATATTTCGGGCTGATAAACCTCTCATTGGAAGGAAGATCGCGTGGAAATCAGTGGGAGGACATGGCAGGCCAAAATTATGCTTTCTAATCGATTTATTTTTCCCAGAAAATTCTTCTTACTTATTGTTATCGGCATCTAGCAACTTGATTCAAGCAAATTAAACATTTCGCTCTATCAATTGGAAAAGGGAAGACACTTATAAAGACGTGAAATGCTGATTAATAACTCTAAAGAGAGAAAACGAACCTCCAATAAGTCATGGGTTCTCCTCATGTTGATGGCCGGCTGTCCCTCGAACCTCAGTTTCACCACCTCCGACTCCTTCCACTTCTCCTTGATATGCTCTACAAGAGCCTCGGTCACCCCGGCAGATCCCACCTTGGTCCTCTCCTTCATCCTCAGGGCAGCATTCCTCAACCTGCGCAACTCCGGCTCCGGGATCGTCCTCTCCGCCAATTCAGTATTGCTCATCTCCCATTTCCGCTCTTCTTCGTCATCTCCATTCCCTCTCTGCCAGGGAGGTGCCACTTTGGCATCAACATCTCTACCATTTAAACTTTTGCTAAGACAATGAACAGAGCTCTTCGCTGCATAGATCGTCGTCGACTGAATCCATCCACTCTCAAGCTTACTACTTTCTACATCATTCTTTGATAAATCGAAAGAATGATCATCAGAAACAATAACAGTGGAATGTTTAGAACTACTATCTTCCGTGTGCAGATTACCAATCGTTAGCTTCATGGGATTCTTCCAAACCTTAGTTCTCCCCTCCTCTTCTCTGACTCCAACGCGCCCCAACTCGACAACACCGCAATGAACATCCCCGCCTCCTTTTCCGGCCCCTTTATCAGAACTTTCTCCCTTCTCTGCAGCAATTCTGGCAATTTCGGACGAATTGTGGAATTGGGTCATCTTGGTTGCTCCTCCTCCGTGCGCCCATGGAGCCGGTATCGTCCGACTCGCGGGCGAAGGGCTTCCACCGGTTGCAAGGTGGGGTTGAACGGCAACAGCAAGTGTTTGTGGGTCTTCTCGTTGCTGCCATGGGAGGTTGGTCCTGTTGGAGGAGATCCTGACGGACCAACGCTGCATGGTCTGGTCATGGAAGCTCGGACGAAGCTTCTGCTTCTTCTTGTTCTTGTTGTTGGTATTGGCATGGTGGGATTGTGGGTCTTCTTCTTCCGCTAAAGATTGGAGCTCCCTGTGGGCAATGGATGCTTTGGTACGGCGAGAACGGAAGTGGGTTGTTTGATTTTGGGGGAATTGGAGGATAAATGGGTAAGAAGTGGCAGAAGGAGAAGATGATGGTAGTGGTGGTTGTGTTGGTGGAGGATAGAGAAGAGGGGCGGAAGGGCTGAACGCCATGCCACGGAAGAGGCGCGATTATCCAGTGGGGTTTATTAAGGGCTCATGGTAGTTGCCTTTCTTAGCCCATCCAATATAAGATATCTCACACGTCATGTTGGATCCTTTGTGTATTAACATTCTTGTTGAAGTGGATGATCACATTGCTCTTCTTCAAAAGGATTTAGGGTTTCCTCAATGCTCTCGCATGTTCATCCATGATTTTTGTTTCTTTTGTTCAACATTGGAATCATCTCACTTTTCACAGAAATTTCATGTATGTTCTTAAGCTTTTACAGCGTAAGGTTATCTTTTATATTTAAAATTTGCAAACGCTAGCAATGATCCATGTATCAGTGGTTAATTATTGCCTTTCTGTTTAAAATGTGTAGTAATCATCATTGATTTTTAGCAACAGTTAGAAAGAAAATCCATGAGAAGTATAGCAAACAATCATTGTAATGTGATTCGACATTAGTAATATAAAGCAAAATTGCATTGTGAATTTGAAGTGTAAAAATATAATTCTACAACTAAATAATATTGATTTTTATATGCTTAACATTAGTTATACAGTGATGGTCTTAAATTTTTTATTATAAATCTACTTGATGTCGGTAAAGAAGATATGGACTACAATTTCACAATAATTTCAAGCAAAAAATTGTTAGAAAATATCTACCAACTACACAATATCAAATGAAAATCAACCCATAAACAAATAGAGATATTTTACTGCTTGAGATTTCACAGTCGGATCGTCTAATCTAACATTGACAAGTTGCTTAAATAAATGCAATGCGACCGTAATGTAACATTCTGGTTTAGGCCGGATCCTACCCAGATGCTAGTATGAGAGGAGTTAATACCAAATATACCATTTCACTTAGCCATAATCAGACATTCAACGATGAAAACGATCAATATGATGTGTCCAATCACGACTATTCATGACATAAAATGTCTATATAAAACAAGGAACAAAAAAAGAGGTATAACAATATTCTTACCACAGATATTTCCACTCAAATTCACGACTTTTATCACAAATATGCAATATCCTTTCTCGTGTAATGAGACATTCTTTACGCTGGATCACAAAATTTGAGTGAGCCAAAGCTAGCCTAGTAAAGTAAAAATACAGCCTATATCAAGGTCAGTTTTTCATAAGCCAGCCAACTCGACAAATGTCATTTATGAAATTAGTAACAATTCATATTATGGTGTGCTTTCATTTCATTTTTGTAATTATCTAATAATAAGCAGCATGGTGTAACACCATATATACATATATGTATGTATGTATGTATGTATATATATATATATGAGGTCCGGGACGTTGCTGCAAGTAGCAGCCAACGTGGCTGCTGTGGCAGTTTCCCCAAATTTTTTTGTTTTTTTTTTCAAAATAAAATCATGAATATTCATCTATATATCCCTCCTACATTCTATAAAAATTTCGTCAAAAACGGAGACTCCTATGTCCTCCATCTAGAACAGGTCGATTACAGCAAAATTCAGACCGTTAAAAAATACCGGTCTAGATGGAGGGCATAGGAGTCTCCGTTTCTGACGAAATTTTGATAGAATGTAGGAGGGATATATAGATGAATATTCATGATTTAATTTTGAAAAAAAATAAAAAAATAGGAGGAAACTGCCACATGTAGCAGCCACGTTAGCTGCTACATGCAGCAGCGTCCCTTTTCAATATATATATATATATATATATATATATATATATGAGAAAAGGGATCCTACTCCATGGAGTAGGTAACTTACCTACTCCATTTTCTTCTTTTTCAAATTTTTTTTATTTTTTTTGAAAAATGTTTCCATGGATTTTCATAACTATATCCCTCTAATATGTCATTCAAATTTCGTCAGAAACAGAGACTCCTACGGCCTCCATCCAGACAGACATTTTTTAACGGTCACAAATTTGATGTATTTTTCATGTTCTGGATGGAGGCCGTAGGAGTCTCTGTTTCTGACGAAATTTGAATGACATATTAGAGGGATATAATTATGAAAATTCATGGAAGAATTTTTCCAAAAAAATAAAAAAAAATAGAAAAAAGAAAGTGGAGTAGGTAAGTTACCTACTCCATAAAGTAAGATCCCTTTCCTCTCTCTCTCTATATATATATATGAACAATGCATAAAATAATATGACATTATCCATTAAAACGTTATTTATTATCAATGAGAGCATTTGATGGAAGTGGTTAATCATGAAGCAACATATAACTAAGAAATAAATGGACCATAAAGCAACAAGTATAACTTATAAGAATGCATCGGAACATATATTAGTTATACTTAATTTATGTATTTCTTTTCAAGTAATTAATCATACTTTGCCCTAGATTCCTATTGCAGCAAGAATCTAAAGGGACTCTCTAATCCTCTCACTATATATGATTGAGTGGCTAGTCTTGAATTTATTTCTATACTAAAGCTACACCAATATGTTTATAAGGTATTGCTTGTCACTACGATGCTACATGGTATGAATAGATAATCAATCATTGTCACACGAAAGATAGCACGAGTGTGAGAAGTGAGTGTACTATTAGGTCCCCTGTAATGTGATTTGGTCTCCCCCTTCTCCCCCATTACAAGTTCAAGTTGAGACACCACTAAATCTACCTAAAATCCCTCATGTTCATAACTCCCATGGGTTATTATCTTTGATATTAGTCCAAGTGATTAAGTGAATATTCCAACTTATTTGTAGCACCATTTAGTAAAGATAGAGGACGATAACCCATAACATAAAGAATATAAGTTCTAAGTAGTATATTTCTGAATTACCCAAATAACTCAGAGATAGGGGATCCTCCATGCATATATGGGTGTAATCAGACTGAACTTGAGCAAACCTACCCAGGTCCGGTCCATCATTTAGAATATTTAAGGGTTCAAGTTTGATTTGGCTCAATCGTGGTTCACAAAGGTTTGATTCAGTTCGTTATCGATTTGAGAATAAAGCTTAAGTATATTCATTTCGTACAAATGTTCATTTAGGTTTGTTTGGGAACAAATCTTTAAGAGTGCATGTATTTTCAAGCTTCAATTAAGTTTCGTATAAATGATTCGATGCATTCAACCTTGACAAAAGTTTTATACTTAGTAGTTAATGAGATCAAACCTCTGTAAATTCGACCCACACCTGCATGCACTTATTCATACATACCTTTGTAGAGTATTGCATAGATATATTACATAATCATATATTAAATTTAATCAATTTTTTTAGCGATCCAAACTTTAGTATACCTACCTTATTCAGATTCGATTTGTTTATCTAAACGAACCTCAACTTTTGCTCATGTTCAATTTGTTTCGTTTCCCAACTGAAACTTAATCGAATTTTTAGCGATCGAACATGAGTGAGCACTTAATCTGAGAATATTTTGACAACCTTAAGTGCATTAGTACCCCAATACATCTAAGTTCATGTGTCTACTTCTCACACTGCATTTGAATGGCTGCATTTAAGTGGTGATATTTACAAAATGTCCACATAAAATACGAAGTTAAGGCATCTTGGAAGATTACAAAGCATCTCCAAGCCTTCAAAAAATATTTCAATCCATGATAGCATGCAACAAGGTTATGTGCATTTCTTTCTTAAAAATCATAAATTAATAATTATCAATTAGCCACCAGCTATATGCATTCAAGTTTTTAACAATGCGGAGCAATTAATTACAAACGCATACTTCCACTTTTACCTACTTTTATGTCATTATTGTTCATCAAAATAATTAAAACACATGGATCTAGGGTGTTGTCGTCCACATTTATAAATGCGTAATCCATCATGTATTGAGATTCATGTCATGTAGGAAGGTGATATCGTAACATTACATCTCCCCTTTCATCTCAAACAAAGTACTCAAATGAATCAATTTATGTTGGTATGTAAGGAAAGTAATCATCCTTTTTCAAAGTCAAGTTGATATATAAGTTGAATCCTCACTTTATTTTGTCTCTTTACTTCAATCACAATTTCCACTAAAAAGTAGGGATACTTATTCCCATAACTTCGAGTAATTTCGTAATTACCCTAGGAACCCTCGATAATCATGAATTACATACAAGACCTTGAGTAATGCTTAACTCTTTCACCCATAACCCCGCTTTAGTTTCCATCAATTTCCCGTCAACTATGACGGTATATGTCAAGTATTTTATATTTTTTCTTTATACCCTTTAACATTCAATTATTTACAAATAAGATCACTATCCCCTTCCTCCTCCAAGCAGCACCACCTCCTCCTCCCCTTCATCCAGCACCCCCCACTCCAGGTCAGAGCGCATGGCCGCCGGTCATCCTGCCTTCCTCTACAAGCCCTAGGTCGACCACCCCCCCAAACCCCCTCCTCCTCCGCCTACAATCCCAGGTCGAGCCCCCTCCCCTCCATTGCGAGTGATTTGATGATGAAAGATCAAGACTGCGATGCAAAAAAGTAGTAGAGCATCTTCTCATCATGCCTCTCATCGTTGCCTTCGCCTGCAAGCCCAGGTCGAGCCCCCCTCACCCCCCAACCCCTCCCCACCCACCATGCGCCTCCGAATGCAAGCCCCAGGTCGTGCCCCTAGCCTATGCCTTTGCCTGCAAGCCCAGGTCAAGCCGCCGCCCCTCCCTCCAGCTCGGAGCCCCTGCCCCCACCCCCGCCCGCCTGCAAGTCTGCCTCAGGTCGGATCTCCCTCCTCCACGGACCTCCGCCCGCCTACCCCAATCATTGCCCATTGTCCTCCATGAAAGACCCCACCTCCTGCTGCAAGCTCCGGGATCGAACCCACCTCCTCCTCTCCTTCCTTTCTTTTTCTTTTTTATTAATCTCAGTTGTTAGATTACGGATTGAGTTAGATTAACTCAGCCATCTGGTTGAGTTAATGAACTAAACTAACGGAAGGTTATGAGTGTAAACGGGAGCGGTTATTCAGGGTCTTATGTGTAATTCGTGATTATCTAGGGTTCATGGGGTAATTACGAAATTACTCAAGATTATGGGTGTAAATATCCCAAAAATTTATAACATCAATGTATTTCTTAAGTGGCATTCAGTTCGGAAATAAGCATGAATAAAGATGGAGAATAAGAAGAATAAATGTCTATTTTCTGTTTGGTTGAAATGATATGAATAAGTATAATAAGGTGGAATAAGGGTAGGTAAGGTGGAATAAAGATAGAAATAAGAGTGGAATAAGGTGAAATAATAGGATGTAGATAGAAACAACCGTACTCTTGGAAACCGTATCGGACGAAAAATTGACCTCTTCTTCCGAAACTTATTCTCCAAACAAACATGCCCTAAGGATGTCATCGTATCCAAATCATTGTAAACGCGTGTTCAAAGTACTCTGTCCACATTGATAACATGTACATGGCCTTAAAAGTCATTTGAAATACCCAACGTCAACTATAGACCTACAAATTGTTTGAGGGAATAGTATCATTTGGAATTTACCATGTGAATCAACTCTCAATCTAAGCTTAACTATCTATAAAAACTTCGCATTTTGTATCTACAAAAGTTTCGTGATTTATGCTACGTGAAGGAAGTTCAATCATTACTCAAATGCAAGGATATCCAGAATGTCTTAGATGCGTGGGGAGATTTTAATTAAACCTTGATTATAGCTTCAAATGTATCTAGTAATATATCCACGATATTCGCATGTCGAACAAAACCAAAAGGCAAAACTCCTTCCCCAATTTTTACGTAATTTTCTGAAATTCATACGCATTCAAAACATGTGTGCGCCCTTTATATAGGTTAGAGAGTGAATTACAATACAGCCTCAACGTAATATTATTTATACAGTATAAATTCAGCTGGGTGTTTACCCGATATTTACCCGTAATTTAGAATGTCATCTAACCGTACCAAGGGTGGAGGGAACATTAATGCAATTTATACACGCATTCAAAAACTTTGATAATAGAATAATAATCGAGTTTATTAAAGAGATATTTACACCCATAACTTAGAGTAGTTTTATAATTATATATGTAACCTTCGATAATTCATAATTACACTTAAAACCCTTAATCCTTATTAACTCTTACATAGCATAACCTTACGTAGTTTCGTAATTAAGTATGTTATATCCGTTTTTCTGTTAACTATGAATCTGTTAAATAATCCACCCAGCAAATCCTACCACGAATCGTTGCTATAGGCGCACGCTCCGGGTAGCCATTTCCTCCAACCTCTTTGTAGGGGCGGCTCCACCTCTCGGGTAGCCCTTTCCACTATCAGAGAGAATTTGGCTCTGATACCATTTGTAACGTCCCGGGCTTAGGTCCTCGGTCCGTTAGCGGAACATTACTGGCTCTAACAATCTCTTGGGATCGGGCCCATACGGACCTGATTAACCACCCTCAAAATATTTAAGCCGGGTTGTTCGGTAGTAGGTTCCTGACTATTTATCCCGCCCGGAACTTTCGTGTTCCACGGTATGGGACATTCCATTTTTTTGGGGGGATGTTACAGGAGGGGGCAGAGATGGGACAATGGAAGGTGTGGGGAAGGAGGACAAGGTGGTAGAGGGGGTGGCTCCGAAGCTACGGGTAAAGAGGAGGTTGAGGAGCAGAGAGTGTGTTCGCCAGGTTGCTCGATCGTGTTTAGATGGTTTATCTTGTGTTCGATCGTGATCAAACAATCTCAAGCTCTAAGAAACGGAGATTCATCTTCAGATGGTGGATCTTGAGTACAATGATGGATCTGGAAACTCGATTTTGAGTTTATCCATCGTCTACAGGTGGTGTTGTGGCAGCAAAATGGATATACAATTCAGGGGACTGAAATAGGGGCTTGGATATAATCCATGGATGTTTATGTCCTGGTCTTGATCTTTGATGAAACTACTCATGTTTGATGTGTTCTCTTCTGGTAGTTCCCAAGTCGATTCGAGAATTAAGCTTTAGTCAAAGATGCTCTTAGTTCCGTCGGAACCACACCGCCTCCAAAAGCTCATCCCACACCCGCGGCCCCGCTCGTGCCATGCCTTTCGCCGTCGCTGATCCGTGCGTCGCCAGCGTCACGCCCGGTTCCATCCTCAGTGCGGTCGTCGTCAACTTAAGAAGAGACGAACCCTAAAAATTGAGGGTGTTCACTCCATCGTATCCCTTGACAATAGGAGTAAAGAGATATTTTGGGGATATTTCAAGAGGGTTCCTCTTCCAATGCTATTTTATCCAAAGGGCCACTTGGAAAATTTAACTTGTGACTTTTTAAGTGAAAGGATACGAAAATTGCAACCCACCCCACTGGGGCAGAAATATTTTAAGGGGAGTGCTGAAAGAACGAGGGGAAGAAGGAAGAGGAGGGGATTGCTCTTGATTTAAAAAAATAAAAAATGAGTAAATGGTAATCCTTGGATGTGATTTGGTTAGATTAACTCAAATAGGTGGTTGAGTTAATAGACCAACTTAACATGAGGTTATCGTTGTGAGACGGAGTGATATTCAGGGTTCTGGGTGTAATTATGAATTATCGAAAGTTATGTATATAATTACAAATTACTCATGATTATAGTTGCAAAAATCTCTTCATTAAAACCATCAACAATATTCAATCATGGGCCATTTATCGCAAGTATACAACTGTATTTGTAATCCACCTATAGGCCCTTTAACCCCCACACCCAAATTTGTAGTTATGGAGGCATCACTGACACCACATGCCAACACCCTTGACAAATGAACCAAGAGTCTTTGATGCAACATTTCATTCAATATTGCATACGATGTTTGCTTCTTGTAAGCATGCTATATTTCCAGTTTCCTTAAGTTTCATATCTTTATTTGTAACTTCATTTTATTTTCAGATGTCAAAATGAATACATATCATCGCAAAATTTTGTATGCATGAACTATGTCATGTACTTTAACAATAAAAAAGAAAAATCCTCGATCAAATGGTCAAAATTCTTGAAAACCATTTTCTAAGCATACCCTTATCAAATTTCACTCTCAAAGGCTCTTACCTACCCAAATCGAATCTGATTATTCCAAAATCATGTGTAACATCCTCGCATGTAGATATTACTTAGTATGATAAAAGATCAACTGAAACTACGTCAAAATAATGTTATCATTGCATTTGTATTTAAAAAACAACCAAAGTAGTGATCTAATCCAGAGACATGTATATCTTACCTATCGCAAAACATGGGAACAAAAGAGTCCTATTTACATTTTAATCTAAAACAAAATTGGTAGTTAGAGGAATAATAAGTGGAGTTTGAGTCTTTACTTTGGAAAAATAGCCTTCCATCAAATGCTATGGGTTGGGCAACTCTTCTTCAAGCTTTCTCCTTCAATCCATGGTGGAAAGATCAATTTTTGTGGGGGTAGAGAGAGGGTGATGAGTTTTCAATTTTAAGAATGTTATCTCCATCTCTTCTTATACAAAAATTGTGGCGATAAAATTGAATCCTAATGAGAAATGTTGGCACGTTTAACTAATTCCACCATCATCTTAAAATTACTTTTTTAGCAATTAATCACAATTTATTATCTTCAACTTTCTTTTTAAACTAAAACAAGTCGTTATCTCGACCACAAAACTAATACAATCAAATTAAATATGACCTTACATTTACTCTTATCCAATCAGATTCTTTTCTTTTCTTTTGTAAATTAATCATCCACAACTTAAAACTGGGTTGATATTTATTCAATTGGTATTCCAGATAATATCTAACTAGGTTTGTTCGTGGTTTCTCTAGTTGGTTTCATCTATCTGGATTTGTTATCAATAATTAACTCCGCTGATGTTTTTGAAATGTTACACGCAAGTGCAACCCACTCCAGGAATTATTAAGTGAATATCTCCCTAATCGGATTAGGGAAGGCATGCTCCTGCAACTTGGGCACCCTTATAAATATATATAAACTCCAATCACCTCAACATGAAGTATTTGAAAGAGAAAAGAAGGTAAATGTTGTGAACTCTCAGTACACGTAGTGGAATTCTACATCTTGTTCTCCTCTAGACATGTTTCTCAGTTTAGTTAAGTTCATGGAAGGGAAGGTTTTCCTTTGACGAGCATGACTTAATCACCTCAAAGTCACTCATATCACATGCATATTTGCTGAGACTCAAGGGAGGAGTGTCGTTCAGGAAGCATGTTTCGTTTAGGATGTGTTCGGTTGGAGGGTTATCCTCACTTTGGATGGGTTATCCCCCAAAATCCGTATCTACTAACCCACTTGTGGGTCCACTATCTTTTCATCACAAAAAATATATATTATGCTATCATATCATCTAAAAATCATAAAATACTTAACTTATACTCATTATTTCAAACTTTAATACAATCACATCACCACAGCTACCCACCTTTTCAAATTCCAATGCAATCATATCATAATAAATACTCACTTTTTCAAATTTCAATACAATCACATCATACAAACCCACCCAACCCTTAACCACCAACCAAACACACAAATACAAAAACGAATTATCCTTCCCAAGATAACTCATGAACCAAACTCACCCTTAGAGGGATCATGGAAGTTAGAGGAGGGCTTCCGCGTGCAGGTCATGCTATGTTGGTTGAGTCGTATGGTGAGTGGTTCGACATATGGAATGATGAATGAAAAGCTATGGCCTCCATGCAACATGTTGAAAGATTTCAAGAGTGAGCTCAATAATCATCACAAGTTAATAATGTTTTTTAGTTGGAGAATCAATGATAAATCAAAAAATACTTGAAATAAGTAATTAATTTTAAGTGTCCAATTGTTTATTTAGCATGAGTAAACCCTGAGGTTGATACCATTGGACATGTGAGCCCACGACGAGACATCATGCAATAAAAGTTATTTCAAATCACTCCTTGATCTGAAATAAAAAATAATTAATTTCTGTAATAGGTCCCTTAGTATAATTAGTGTTATGTACTGTAATCATCTTGATAACTATACAATTATTGATTTAATGTGTGGATCGTATAGTCAAGTGCTAAGATGATATCTATAGAGTTAGATTGAGGATACAAGAAAGGATCTCCGGCTTGAGAAGGAGATGGAAATCCTTACTCGAAAAGATGACATTTGACCAGCCTCTTGATGCAAGTCCTCTACATAGGAATAGAGATTTGGAGGTGTTGGATAAGCTAGGTTAAAGAGTTGACTTAACAAGATCGAAATAACCAAGGTCCTATATCATAAGCTATCACGATACATGCATGCTTCCTATGATCGGAGATATATGTTACTATATGCCTAAGTATGTACATTAAACAAATCATTAGGTTGATAACCTAATCAAGGTATATGCACCGACAAGTTGGTGTGCATATAAGGGCATGTGAGTAATATGGTCTCTCAAAGGGGTCATGCATGTTCACTACTAAATCAGAAGTTATGAGCTCAATTTGGTAAAATGGAATGCAATTGTTGCAACAACAACACTGAAGGATATTGTGAATCCTTAAGCGCATCACGGAAGCGTGTCGATCGCATCGTATGCAATCGGAGGAACTAGTCGTACTAGATGCTAGATGCAGCTGAAATTAAAAATTTTAACTTTAAAGATGAAACCACATGATCACGAGAACACTTCTCGGATCGTTTCATCAAACCACAAAGTATAAGAAATACCTCTTGAAGCGTGGTTGTGATCGCGAGATCCCAAAGTAGAGATCCTCCTGTCTCAAGTCCGACCCACGAAGAACGCACTTGCGGGCACGATGATGAGTCGCGTCCTTCCCGCAATCCTTGATGAAGATCCAAGCATCGGGGGCGAAGCCAAAATGCTCTCCTTCTCAATATGCAAAGTGGACGGCCACTTGGATATTAAGAGAGAGCCCACACGAGAATGAGAGAGAGAGAGAGTAGTCTTCTACAACTCTAGATGTTGTACCTTGGAAGGCTACCCTAGCCCTCCTTTTATATTAGTTTAGGATCCAATGGATCTCAATCCATGGGACACATAGATCCAACGGATAGGCTTGGTCTATGTAAGATCAATGGCTATGATTGTTGTTGGTTAAAACCAACAATATTAATTTAAATTAAAATATGTTGCAACATTATCAACATAATTTAATTTAACATTAACTAATTAATAGATAATGTGATAATAAAAATTGGAGTCAACCAACCACCCTTGAATATAGGAGGTGTCACCCATGAACAATTCATAGGTGACGCCACCTATGAAATTGGTGGTTATTTTGGCTCCTTTTTATTTATCTCATTATTCCTTAATTAATTTTGTAATAAAAATTATCACAAAATTATTCACCAAATTAATTCCGAATTAATTTGTGAATATTTCAATCATGCCATTGAATATTATGTGAATCTTATTTACAACCCAAACTAATTAGTAAATTACATTTCCAATTAATTAATAAATGTGAATCCAATCCACATTATTAATTAACAAATGCTATTTACATAAATTCTCTCTCTTATACATATATATTATAAATCACATTTATAATACACATATATCATGGATAGTGTTATCCACATTCTCTTAATCCTTGATAATTAAATCCCATTTAATTATCTTAGATTATCATTCTCACAATATGAATCATATTCATATTAAGCTTGATCATTAAATCTCATTTAATCATCAAGTTTTTCTTCTTGGATAATAATATGAATCATATTCATATTATACTTGATAATTAAATCTCATTTAATCATCAAGTCCTTCGTGCTTGGATATGCATTTCATCAAATGAATTATTCTTGAACCCTTTCAAGAATAATGTGCTTTCTCCGCAAATACTTGGAGATAAGGACATGGCGATTGTATTATTCCATGTGTAGTGACTTGGATATTGAGATCTTATCTCAAATCCAGATCTTACGAACCTCCCACAGATGCTTGATTAAATCAAGACCGCAAATCCAATCTTCTCATTGAATATGAATCTCATTCAGACCAATGTCCAACACTTGGACTAAGATCGGATTGTCTCTACAGAAAGGAGTCACTAAAATCCAGACCCGTTTCATCACTCCCTCGGAATGGAAGTGTCATGGATATACAATCGTTTATGATCACATCACCCTCAGGTATTCCCAATACATGTACATCCTGCATACTGGAAGACCCATGATCAACCCGAAGATCAAGATCAATTTTACACTGTCTTCTTCAGGGTTTAATCATTAAGTTTCTCAATCTTGATCATTGGGAGTTGGTATCGATCATATGCTTTCCCAAAGCATATATCATACCTTCAAATTCATGTCATGCTTCCAAAGCGCGACGACCATGCATGGAATTTGATCGGTCCCAATACCTCATGAGTGAGCTCATGTCTTCCGGTTCACAAGTGAACCTGTATGATCCCATTGAGAGATCATATTGCTCATATACCCTTATATGCACACCAGCTCGCCGGTGTATAGACCTTGGTTAGATCATTAACCTATTGGTCTGCCAAATGTACATACTCAGACATATAGCAATACATCTGTCTCTGGTCAGAGGATGCGTGCCTATGCTGTGACAGCATTCAACATAAGACTTAGGTTATCTCGATCTCGTTAAGTCAACCCATTGACCTAACTAATCTGACACCTCTGAATCACTATTCCCATGCAGAGGACCTGCATCGAGAGGTCGGTCAGATATCGGCCTATCTGAGAAAGGATTGCCATCTCCTACTCAGGCTGGAGATCTCCACTTGACAATCATTTGACGGTGCTTGATGAGTCCTTTATCTAACTCCTTAGATATTCATCCAAACACCAGCCTCTATGATTCATTGAATCAACAGCTATATGATCATCAAGCTGGCCATGGTACATAACCCTAATTGTACAGAGGGACCTTATAGTGCATTCATTCATATAATTTCAGAAAGGGAGTGAAACATCAATAACTTTTATTGATAAACATAAATATTACAATAACATTTATTGTAAGAATGGTTCGCCTAGGGCTCACAAGTCTAACAAACACCTCTCGCACTCTCTCTCTTACAAATACATGTCTACCCTCTTTCGTCTTACCCTATGGTCGTCCCCATGCCTAGGATTTGTGGAGACCGTGATCATTAGTGTGCTGTCATCGTGGTGCTGAATCGATCTCTCATGACCGCTAGTCTTCTTCAGTGCCTCGTGCTCTTACAAATGGAGAAGGATTTCATGCGACGAAATCAAGAGCTTCTCGACTCAGATCATTTCTTTGGATTGCAGGAAGCATGCATCTCATCCACGTGCCTGCAAGTGCTTTCTTTGTCAGATCGAAATTGAGAAAGGAGGTATCTTAGTTTAGAGACATGTAGATCATAATCACACTTCAAGAGGTAACACTTATACTCGTGTGGTCTTGATGAAATGGATTGTCAAGTGTTCTAAAGACATGTGATTTCATCGATTTTTTAAATTTTTGATGTACCATCGACTAGTATGACTAGTTGGCCTAGATCGAAAATGATTGGATCTCCTTGCTTTCATGATGCGTGAGGCATGATCGCCTCCCTTCAAACTCTAGGAGGAAAAATATATACTCAATGATCAAATTTAGATAACAAAGCGAGTCATTATCAACGAGGGATGCTTTATATTTTTATGAGAAGAAATAAAAATGCAAATAGAAATACAAAATATAATATGCAGTTATGTAAATGATTAAAAATTAATAACAAGGCAAACTTGCAATTTACAAATGTAGTTCTAGAAGGAAATTTAGCAAATTTAGTTAATTCAATTTTAATATAAATTAACTCAAAATTAAACAATTACTAATTTATGTAAACGACATTTGATGAGGGAGTGGAAAATATATTGTTATGTTATTTATGAGTTAAGATGTATGCATGAAAAATACAAGTTCATTTGAGTTTTTATGAAATTTTCATTTACAAAATGCAGAAATAATGAACTTAGATAAGGGATGAAATATGATGAAGTGCGCATGTTGTTTTTTTTTGGAATTTTACATTTTTTTATCAAATTAATTATTAATTTTAGTAAATACACAAATAATTGATGCATCAACATGACTTTGAATTTAGGCAAACATCATGTGTGGACTTAATTAAAAATCACTTATTAGAAGCACACCTCGATTATTTTAAGAGACCAGAAGCATCATTTTTCATGAATTTTGGACACCATGTAGAGAACAAATAAATACATATCTGAGACTTTTTTAGTAGTATTGATTTTATATGAATTACAAGGCACAAAGTGGGTAAAATTCATGGATTTTCACAGTTTCAATATTTGTAACTCAACTGAGAATCATAAAAATACAAACTCATTCTTAATGCATATAAAACTAGTTGTCCATAAAATATTTTTTTATTTTACAAATTCAATGAAAATATAGAGTCCAAACGAGTGCTTAAACCTAACAAACTTTTTGCAAAATAAAATGAAATTTAACTACACAAAATGTGCATGAAGCGCTTCTTGAAATTACCTAACAACTAAAAAATGGATGCATAATTTTCCCACAGTCGAGGCTTGGGTCGAGGCGTGGTGTTGA
Organism: Ottelia alismoides; assembly: GCA_037367405.1. Lineage (NCBI taxonomy): Eukaryota > Viridiplantae > Streptophyta > Magnoliopsida > Alismatales > Hydrocharitaceae > Ottelia > Ottelia alismoides. The sequence continues at coordinate 5,744 of JAZKJV010008605.1, read as the reverse complement.
TTCATCACTATACATACTTTCCACATTGAAATACATTCATGATCTAACAATAAGCAGGAGAAAATATATCGTAAAACAAAGGAGCTAGAATTTAAATTTCAATTTCCATTTCATTTCCACACATTATCCATCACTATAGTCCATGTCTAACAAAATATACATATATGCATATTAAAATATGCACACACATATTACATGCCACGCCTCTAAGAAGAAACTACAAGTAAAAGCAATGCAGTAAAAGCTACAACAAGTATTGTACCACAAAAAGTAGTTTCGCACCAACACACTAGCTACTCACTAAAGTGGCCTCTTCGATCCACCTGCAGATCCAAAGTAACAAGTACGTTATGAGAAACATTGTCCAGTACCATGCTAAAACTGCAACAAAGCAAGGTACCAAAGAAAGTGTGCATAAGGAAAACAATAGGGTAAGCCATCTTGACAAAGAAAACAACCACTCTTATCTTTGTCATTAACCTTGATCACTCAAGCATCATGGATAGATTGCGGCCTTAGTCCACATGGGACCTTATACAATGACTCTAAGGCACGAAGTAACCTTGTGGTTGGGGTGCCTCAGTAGGCATGCGGTGGGGGTACAATCATCTTAACTAAGTTCCCAATACATCCACTAGCGTCTTATGCCAACTTGAACATCCATGATTAATTTAAGTATTCAACTTGATTCATCATATTCTCAATCATTAACCAGTTCCCAAACTCATGAATCCTCATGAATCGCCCAAGTCCACTTCCTACATGTAAGAGTCAACGGTGGCGTAGGACACGAGTTAGCCCTCTGATCACTAAGATCATCCAAATCACATTTGAAGAACCATCGACTATCCCTTGTTCCTCCTTATGCATAGGAGAGCATGTTTCATTCTCCCACTTCAATACCCACATCTTTGAGAACTCTCACCCCTTAGTGCTCCTGCCCAAAATACTAAATAATGTTGCATGCACCAGCTAGTACACAAGTGTTAACTCTAAATGAAAAAATGAAATAGAGATCACTTGCCACAACTACTTGGCTCGCCTCGAAAGCACTGGGATAAAGGCACACAAGTACTGAGGTTGAACACTACACTATGACTCTCCATTTCATCACATTTATTATCTCCCCTACTTCATTCCTTTTCAACCAATGAATCTCCATTTCATCACATTTATTATATAATTTGCCTTAAAAACCCTACCTAAAGGCACGTAAATAACATTATTTTGTACAAATTAACATTCATTAATTTTCTACTTATTGTATATAAAATATAGTTTTAATGCTAAAAAATAGAAAAATAAAATATCAAAGGTATTTTATGTCCCTAAACCCCGGGACTTAGGTATCTTGATGGTCGACAAGAAATAAAGTAGGAGGAGATAAGAGCCAAAAATCCAATAAAAATCCCGTTTATTTATTCATAAATAAGATCATTTTGAGACCTATTTTATTTTTTATTATTTATACCTCAAAATCAATAAACCTTGTATATGAATTTTGTATATAAAAATACAAATAAAAATGCAAGATTTATTTCATATAAAAATAATACATATTTTACATTTTATACTTAAAATAAGATTCTAAAATCCCAACTTCCCAGACCTATATCTTCTCCATGTGAATAAAAAATATACCAAAATCACTTTAATTGTATATGACTTTTAATAAGCTATTTAATGAAGGTGGTTTCATCCAATTTGGAGTTAGTTTTGGACCCCTATTGTACTATATATATGTATATAAATAAAATGGGAAATTATTATTTTAATTCTTATATAATAAGTATTATTTATATTCTATTATAAAAATAAAAATGAAACAACAAAAAGTATATTAAAATAAAATAGATATAAAATACATAGATGAGTATACTATAATTATAATTATATAATAAGTATACATATTTATTTAAGTATTACATCCTATATCAGAAAAATATAACAAAAATATATTTATGCATATAAAAATAAATTATAAATATAAAAATTAAGTATATAAAATAATAAAATATAAAATCTAAAATAAAAATAAAATATACAAAACATAGGTTAATATACCTATAAACATACCCCTAAAAGTTAACTTGTAATAAATAGACCTCAAAAAAATCATATTAAAATACTACATAAATTAATAAAAAATTTCATGTTTTTACTAAAAAATAATAAAATCATTTAATAATTTAATTTGATTTATTTAAATTTTTAGCCTCTATTTATCTTTTTGTGGATGACGTGACCTAATCAGAGCATGCTATCCGTTAACCTAGGTCAACTGTTTGACCAAATCCTAGACCTGTTAGACCTAACGTTTGACCTCATTCCTCCCTTTTCCCTCAATCGTTGTAGTCATGGATTCGGGTCGATTCCTCTATGACGTTTTCTCCTCGTTCATGGAGCTTTCACATGCCTTCATCTCCTCGAGGATTGCTCTATTGCATCGATCACACCACCTCAATCTTCCAGTCGTTTCACTGGTCTGTACATACACCCAAGTTCCTCCATTTTTCAATTTTTGGGTTCCCGTGGGTGTCGTTTCTTTCCCTCAGATCTTGCCCTTGGTCTTGAGCTTGGTGACAACAAGTCGACCAGACGTTCTTGCCGCGAGAAGGGCAGTGTAGAGGTGGTTCCAACCATCTCCGACGAAACTCACCGTCGAGATTCCCATCTCGTGGCTTCCATCCACTCGAGGTAATTTTACGTGTTTCCAGTTAGATTTAGTTTTTAGTATTAATTTTATGCATGCTTTTATTTTGCGATTTGAGTGTTTGATTAGCCTAGATTAGGACCTAGACCTCGCCAAAGATTTCTAGCTCCAGGAACCGTGTCTCACAGTCACCCTTCCTGTTCTGACCATTTCCATTGCCGCAACACCTTGCCCTTCCATTCCCCGCCTTCCTGTGCCACCATCCATCTTCGATCCACCGCAGGTCGAAGCTTCAATGCTCCTCCACTGCCTCTCGCCTAAGCATCTCTGCCCCGCTCCATCTCACTTAGACAACGACCAATAAAGGCCCAGGCCCATTCCCCCTTGCATTGCAAATCTTTTTAATCATCTACATGTTCAGAAGGACCCCATCTGGGGGGGTGTTGAGGTTTAAAAGGAGCTCCAGCTACTTTGATGTTCCTGACCCACATCGATGGGAACTAGATCTCTTTGATGCAACCAGGAGGTGTGGATCAACATCAACTAGCTTTTCCCCATCGCAATAGCCTTTTGGGAGTGTAGGAGTAGAGAGAGAGAGAGAAGGTTGATCGAGCAAGCTTCAGGGAAGCCTTCTTCCCAGTTTTTCCAGGTCCATCTAGGACCGTTCGATTGAGTCGTGCTCTTCGCGAGTAGCAGGAGACGTTGGATCAGAGAGATCCAGGACCGTCGAACTCAACTTGAGATCTAATCAGGAATGTCGGTACGCGAAGGGGTATCCGTTGTTGGTGAAGCGACACGTGGCAAGTAAGTATCATCCAGTCATTTGCCAGCACGCTTATTAGGGGGTAATTTACAGATCTCACCCCTTGTTTTATCCTTTTGTTTTTAGTCTAGTAATTTATTTAATTAGTTAAAAAACTTTTATAAAAATTGCATGTGAGTCCCTTTATTTTATTGATATTGCATCTAGGTCCATGCAAGGTCACTTCACATGCGGTTCCACGGGAGGTGGCAATTTTGAAGTTAGACCCTCATGGGGTTTTGCATTTCATTTTAGTCCAGAAACTTTTAATAGTACTTGTAATATTTTAGGTTATTTTCATATTTATCCTTGCATATATTTTTAATTTTAAAAATGCCCTTGTTGATTCAGTAATTTTTATGCTTGTATTTCATTATCTTACGTGCTCTAAAAATTAAGAAAAATTATTAAGTGCCTGTTAGCATACACTTTCATGTTATAATTTTATTTTGCATTTTAGACATTTTTATTATTTATTAAAAAGCAAAAGAATATGTTTTTACCCCTGTTTGACTTATAAAATATCAAAAAAACCTTTTTGAAAATTTCCCCCAAAAATATATTTTATTTATTTTCTATTTTACAACTCGAGACCAAAAATCCCTGATAATAGAAAAATACAAAAAAATTAAAAGCTCCAAAATCTATTAAAAATATAAAAAATACCCAAAAATCCCCAAAATATTGATTTCTATCTCTAGACTTTCTTTATATTATTATCTAGTTATTAAAATTGATTTAGAAAATTTTGGACTCTTTTTACTATTTTTAATCTCCAAAATAATTCATCCTATTTATTTATTTCTTATTTTGGGATATTTTTTACTTTAAATTTTTTTAAAGTTAGAAAAATTACTTAAAAATACAAAATAGTAGAAAATTATATAAAACACAAAACATTTTATTTCCTATATTTTAACTACTTTTAGTAGTATTTATAATTATATTATCTTGTATTATTGATGAATCTCGTATTCATCATGCTAAAAGCCACTTATTAAAATCCCTGCTTAAACAAGCCAATAAAAATATCCTCTAATTCTTTGTTTTTATCATGTACTATATTGTGTATAAATTACCATTAATTTATTGTATTTAATTTCCCGTATTTTCTTGTAATTATTTTAGCCTCAAAAACCTCTAAAAATTAGATAGAATAGTTGTCCATAATTCACTGACCCTTAAAAAGATAAAAAATACAAAAATCTCAAAACCGCAACTTGGTGTTTTTATCTCCTTAAAAATACCTCCCAAAAATAGATTTTGTACAGATGACCTCTTTTGGCTTTTTGACCAACATGAAAGTTGTAGATCTCGTCGAGACGAGCAACTTTCATGTTTTGACTTTTCCAAATTCGGCCTCTAACTATTTCTTTTATATTTTTCTTTGTATTTTTGTTTGAATTATTCTGATTGGGCCACGTGGCGCCCCCTCAGCCTGCCCACGTGGCCCGCTTCCCTTGCTGCCATCTGGCTCGCTTCCTGGGTCGTTGGATCAGCTCCGCATCGCCTCCATCTCCGCCGTTCACTCCCGCTTCAATTCCAGCCGTACGATCTGATCCCAGATCAGATCGCCTCCACTCACTTCCATCCTCATCCAGACCCTTCGATCATCTTCCATCTAACGCTCCTCCACCCGCCACGTCTCCCCTTCACTTTAGCCGCCCGATCCCACGTGCATCCTAGGGTCCACCACCATCCACGTTACCCAAACTTTCCCGACCATCCGATCATGTTCAACTCTTCATCTAGGCCACTCGTTAGCGCCTAAGCCTCCGCCGTAGGATCAGATCTTTGATCTGATCCCATCCCTCCGCCAGCGCACCCCTCCTGACCGTTGGATCGTACGATCCAACGGTCCAAAACCCGTCGTCAACCTCTGTAACCCCCCTCCCCCCGGCCGTTTCACCTCTCAACTCGCTACCCCCTTCCTATTTTGGAAGGTCGCTCCGGCCACCTCTTCCCCATCAAAACGCTTCTCCACGTAGCCCATTCCTCCGTCTCCCTCGCGCCACCACCATCATTCCCTGCCTTCACTCCCATGCCATTAAAACCCCCCTCGAAACCCCCTGCTTCGCCATGAAACCGCTGGTCACCCTCCGCTATTTAAGCCCCTCCCCCGCCACCGTATAGCCGGGTCCACCAATTTGGGCCTTCACCTAGCCTCCTCCGCCCCTCCGGTGACAGCGGAGGGGCGAAATTGAGAGACAACGATGGTGTTGGCCTGGTGTTGACCCACGACGGTGTTCCGCCGTGTCCAGGTGGCTCCAGCCACCACTAAGCTCCGTA